>PVKE010037575.1:0-15842 GCA_004027555.1 Craseonycteris thonglongyai
GAGGAGCGGGGGGACAGTTGTGGGGGGAGGTGGGAGTGGGCACTAGATATAAGGTGATGGAAGGGGAACTGATACTGAGTGATGGGCACATAATACGATGCATGAATGATGTGATGTGGACTTATACATCTGTAAACTGTCTAATTGTTACCAACCAATGTAACCTCATCAAATTTAACAATAAATTAAAAAAAAAAAATTTCATATTCAAAGCTCTAATTTGAAGAGTCCACTCATTAACTGTCAATTTACCTTTATTGTTATTTCTGTGAATTTATTTGCTGAATTCTATCATTTTTTTACTAAATACTATGTATACACTTTTAGTTTTCTCCCTGACATTAAAATACAATCATCATTCAATCACAGAAAAAAAAAACCAACCCAGAGCTATGCTGGTTGTTTTTCCTGAAACAACTGAATGTCTTCAGGAAAAGTCACTTAAATTGGAGAAACATGGGTTTTCTCACTCATAAAGGAATGACACACTGTTGTTAGGAGCATCATACGATAGAATACATGGGGAAATGTTCTATCGACTGTAAGATGCACTGTGGCTTTTAAGCTGATATAATTTTTCCATAGTTATACAATAATGGTTATTGAAAACTTCATGTCTATAGTTGCATATATCAAAAACAAACAAACAAACAAAGGTTGTTTCATTAATATTTATAACTTCCTACGGCTTACATTCCACCTTCTGCCAGGAACTGACCTACCTCCAGAGTTTAGATACCGTTTCCCGATATGCACAACTGGATACTTGTCCGCCAGGCGTTTATCTGGCCACAGAATTCCATCTGCTGCAAAGACCACCTTGTGATTCGACTTCTGGAACTTTTTTAGAACTTCTTCTGGGCCACCAGCGAATATGACATCAAAGCTGTTTCGCGAGGTGGGAAAGAAAACGTTTTAAAACACTCCTCTCAGAATTTGGAGGCAAAGACCAGGACATAGTTTTAAGAAATGTCAGACTTGAGAATCTAACACAAGATTAATACCAACTATTTACTGACTAACCCAACAATTTCTTTCAACTTAAATTACAGGACTATATTAAATTACTATGAGTGTTTGCCTTACATTGGCAAAGAAGGTCCAAATAAAAGACAGCTTTTTTTGGTACTAGTCTTCATGTTTTGTTTTGTTTTTTTCAGTAATCATTTATTCTCCAAAATAAGAATTCTAAAACAGTGTTAAAATGTTAAAAAGTCACTAATTTGCCATCTGAGTACACACACCGTCACTGACAGAAGCTACCATCGTAACTACCTCATGTTTCAGTTTAATTTGTCTCCATCCATTATAATTTCTGAAGAGTTCCTGATCTTGATAAAAAATGTGTCCAGCTACTAAATGTCATCAATATTTACCTATTACATTTATATTTTAATCACTATTAAGCCTGAAATTCTAAAATGAATGTGTACAGATAAGTACCTCTTTGTAAGGCTTAATAAATTCATAGAAAATTATGTACAAATTGACACCACGATTTACTATCGATAGTTTCACTGATTTTTCTAGAGACTTTATTCCTCACAGTCTACTCACAGAACCACAGTGTCTTAACAAAATGTGAAACATAGAAGTCACTACCTAATATATTTCCACTCTGCAATGTGTTCTCCATTCTTGCTACAACCAGATTCTTTTGCATCATTTTTTTTCTTTATTTTTAAACTTCAGATTACTTCAAGGCTGAAGGTTTCCAAAGATGGTGATTTAATGAGATAACATCCCAGGAAACACACAAGAAGAGCAAATGAATGAATTCAGCCACAGTGCATCTTCAAATCACCTGTTCAGTCACCCTGCTGCGGTCTCCACACGCCTTTCTTAACCACACTCATTCTCAATGAGCTTGATAAACATGCTTGGATTGAAGTCATGCATCAGACACCATGTAATAGCTTTCTATTTATGAATTATTTTTTACCAAACTAACACACACAATTGCTCATTTCTACAAGAAAAACCCAATGAAATTGTCTAACCACTTTAAACAAGAACAGCGTACGTTTATACTTGTAGTAGCAATGTTAACTAACCCCCCACCCTCGGATATATTCACATTTTAATAACAGATTCTCATGCCTGTGTTCACTGGGCATGTTGCTGTCCTGCTAAGGATGACTGTGAGGCTAGATGTGGCCACGTGACTAAATCTGTCCAATGAAATGTCAGTGAATGGATTTAGCCTATAATGGCCAGGTCCAGACCTTTGCCTACCTTCTCCTTCCTCTCTCTCTCTCCCTCTCTCTCTCTCTCTCTCCCTCTCTCTCTCTCCCTCCCTTCCTCCCTCCCTCCCTCTCTCTGTCTCTCTCTGCTTCTTTTTCTTTGTGTCTCTCTTTTTCATGGTGAAGCTAACCTTCCTTACAAGTAAAACATACTTGACACATACACCCTCACCATATACGCTACTTCTGAATCTTGAGAAAAAAAAAACAAACGAAAACTGAAACATTGCTAATGTGCAGCTATTTTTAGTAATTATGCCTGATGAATTTTTTCTTAAATAGTAAAAATAGGCTTGGGAATCAGAGAGATTAATTCTTTTCATTTTAAGCCAAATTTCATTTTAAACTGTCCTAGCGGATTTTTAAAGGCTATCATCTATGTTTATTTCAGTTACAGAAAAATAACAATTTCGGGGAAGCCGGGATGGCTTAGTGGGTTAAGCGCTCACTTTGCAGCACCAGGGACTGAGGATCGAATCCCGGCCCCGGCCCGTGTGGACCCACATGCTGAACTGGGGAGCTCCCCCAGTTCAGTTCTCTCTCTGTCTCTGTCTCTGTATCTCTCTCTCTGTCAAAAAAATTATAAATAAATAAAAATAAAAATTTAAAATTAAAACATATATACATATACATATAGTATATGTTTTGGTGCACAGTTTTTTCTTTATTCCAGTGTCAATGGGCAAGAAACTGTTCACACTCTTAATAACATAATCATGAAGTGACTGCGCACACAGTTTGAAGTGTGCCAGGTGGGTTTCGAAGCCCAGCTCTGCCACTTGCTATGTAAGTACCGTAACCTTAGACGAGTTAGTTACGGTACTAAGTTTCTTTATGTATAAAATGAGTCAGAACGTAGCACCTACATGTATCTCATCAAAATACTGTAAACAAAAGTAAAAATCAGTAACAATACATGGCACATTAGAACAATCGAGTCAACAAAAATTAACATTATGGATATAAAAATTAACACTATTGACATAGCAGAAAGACACCAAAGTAAGGGGAGAAGCAGGAAGAAAGGCCCCTTTAAGTTTACCCTCATCTCTAGTTTAAAATTTTATTTTTAGCTAGATACACACATATATTTTAAGATAAAATTTTAAATCAGAATACATATATATATATAAATATATTTACATATATATAATATATTACATATATTATATATATTTACAGATATATAATATATTTACATATATATAATGTATATTTATATATATTATATATATTTATATTTATATATGAAATTAATCTGACTTCACGAAAACATATCAAATTTCTGTTTTTCTTATCAATGAGTACAACTGATGTTCTCAGTATGACTACTTTCAAATTCTGCCTCCGAAGCTAATCCTATCTTCTCTAACAAGGGTATTTTTCTCCAAGCTACCAGTTGTTGATATCATGTTTTTCACATTGAAGATCAGGAATGAAGACCAGCTTTATGGGCAATTGAGCCATGAGGGGCAGACAATTAAACCAAATCTCCTGAGACAGTGAGGAAGTCCTGACAAGTCACAGGGAGAGCCCAATGTCTGATCAGAAGACGAACAAGAGCATATTGTGTCAGAATCCTCGGGCTGGGGTCACACTGATTCAGAAATTTTGCAGGTAGCACCACATAATCAAAGTGATAAGTGTGCATTTGGAAAGCCAAAGTTTTTTGTCTCTGTAACCCTAGTGAAGGCTATATAATATCTGCACAGTGTACTTCAAACTACCCACAAAAGCTGACAGCGTAAAAAACAAGAGCTGTGGAATATGCTTAGCATTTCCTAAGCATGTGTTACCTTTAAATCAAAGTGCAATTATGATTTCATCCGAAAGCAAGACAGGGATGGCAGAGGTTACCTCCTCATCATTGCAATGAGAATCTGATGTTTAAAAAAATGTAAGGTTGCTGAAACATTCTCTTTGCATTCTAGAGGCACTGTTATTTCTGTGTTGAAATACTTCAGGAAAATTTCTTTGAATTGACTTAAAACTTTTCAGAGAGCAAGACAGTCTGTCTATGTGAGATTACTTTGGACACAAAGAGCCAAACCATCAAGGTGTTTGTTTGTTTGCTTGTTTTTTAATGCACAGTTCATAAAAAGATTTCTCACAGAAATTCAGTCCATTTCAATATGAAGGATAAAATAAAACATTCCACAGTCTACTGTGCTAAATATTTCTGCAAAAACTACAAGGTTTCACCTTATGTGGTCATATAGAGTCCCCTACCACATTTATCCATGTTCTCTCTCCAGAAGGTCAATGAAACTTTGACAACATTTTGTCCTTCTGTCTTCCCTGTTTCTGTGTCCCTATCAATCACAATGTCACCCAAACTGAAGATCTTTCATTCAAAAGATCTTTCATTTGTTCATCAAATCTTTGTCCATACTTGTTGATTCCATATACCGCATTTTTCTGACTTTGCTGCACACTTTTTTGCCCAAATTTGTGAGGGAAAAATAAGGATGCGCATTATACATGGGTAATACTATAATAATTCTGCATCTATGTTTTTAATTCTCTTATTTATGCTTATGAGTTCAAAGTGTAACTCTTAAAATCAATAACAATATCCACATGCAAAATAATACCCTGGAATACAATGATCAAGTTGTTCTTATATTAAAAAAAAAATTTTATACATAAAATTTCTTCTACCTTGCATCTTTTCTTATGTTTCACAAGTATGTGTTATACAAAATTTCTTGTACCACAATATGTTAAAAAATAAATGCTATAATTCCTTTATAATACAGAAAAAAAGTATCTAAACAGAAACAAAGCAACTTTTGAATTAAAAAATTAAGATGAAAGATGTTTTTTCCCTGAAAATTTGGGCCATAATCGTGGGTACGCATTACACAGAGCAAAATACAGTGCTTAATCTATTTAGCATTCAATTCCTCTCCGCTCCGACTAGAAAACAGGGGACTACATTAATTCAAAACCTTTAAAAGCCTCCATATTACATGTACCCTCTCCACTTCTAATAAAACCTGACATTTATCCTGAAAACCACTTTGTGCCCGTCCACATAGATCAGTGGTTCCCCACTATGGTCTCAAGCAGGAGTCGGCAAGTATTTACTATCTAGCCCTTTTAGAGGAAATATTTTAGGTGTTGAGGGCCAAATGGTCTCTGTCACGTCACAATGACTCAAGTCTGCTGTCATGGGACAAAAGCAGCCGTAGGCAATACCCAGATGGGCAGCGCTGAGTTCAGAGAAAACTACGTACAAACCAGGCAGCGAGAAGGCTAAACCCCAGGTCACCCACACGGCCTATAGAATAAATAGTCTCAACAAGTCAGCCACACATTAATGACTTTCCATTAAATAGCCGGTCCTGAAGCCAAACTAAATTTTCTGATCTGTCATCATGTCTTGGCTCATAGTGTTTGCACCACTTAGCATGGCTTTTCCCAATGTACCCTCAAGGCCCATTTCAAATGTCACCTCCTCGCCAAACAGATACTGCATCAGCATAACTGGAAAAATTCGTTTGCTTGCCCTTCACTCCCACAGATCTTTCCTTCTCCCTTCTCATGAAACATTTTCTTTCCTGCTTTCCAGGATGGGGGTGCCTCTCTTACACCACACCGTGTGTTCCTCTTTCCTACGTCTGGCCCACATCTGCCTTAATCAGCGTACTCCCTTAGGTGTGTATTCTGAAGATCACCACTAAATACAGGTTGAACACATGAGTGGACGAATCATCCCAAGTCTCCACAAGAAGCAAGAGCTACTGGGCATCCCCAAAAAAGAAACTACAGAAGTAGTTTATTTGGTTATTTCCAATCCAACTTTCTTCATCATCATTGACATAAATGTGGGACAAACGTTATGATCACCCAAACTATTAGCTTAAAAGCATAAAGTTGGATGAAACTGAAGCATATAGGAAGCAACACACCCAATAATTCTGTCTTTAATCCTGTCTTGATCTTACATACGTAACTATACATCCAGACAAAATTAATACCATAGGAGATGCTGGAATAGCTCAACAGGTAGAGAGGTTGCCTTGCAACCTCGAGGTCTGGAGATCAAATCCTGGTCCTGGCCCGTGCAAACCTGCATGCTGAACTGCAGCGCTCAACTGGTAGCCACCAGGATGGTGGTGAAGGTTCTTGCCTCTCATGCAGGAGGCTCCCAGTTTGGTTCACACCCTGCGTGGCCCCACATCCACCTGTGTGGAATGAAACCAGGTCACAGCTAATGTTGTACAACTATGGAGACTGCTCTGGGCCCTCCCTCCTTCTCTCTCTCTCTCTCACTCACTCTCTCTGTCTCTCACCTTCTCTCAAACAATAACAATAAACTAAAACTTCAAAAGAAAAAATTAAAACCATAAACCAGTATTCTGAACCACCCCTATAACCCGCCCCCCCCAAATAAAACCGTTAAAAGACATCCACCCAATAGAACTTGCTGAATAAATTATAGTAGCATCACTGTGGAAATGATTCACTTCATTGTAGGAACTTTGGAGGAAGGGGAAGAAGTTGTAATAGCTTGTGTGAAGTAGGTACTATTTTTAAAAAGAACTATTACTGTGGGGCATTGTCCTCCAAATGGAATCTAACGTTGTTTCCTGATTTTGTCCTGTTACTGTGGCTGGGAAGAGGGAATCCATGAGGACGGGCCGAGTTGGAGGATCACTTTCTCCAGACTGCTTTCTGAGAGGTAGGCTGGCCAGGCGTCCCGTTTTAAACGAGACAGAAAACAATGGTACTGTCTTGATTCACACGGTATGTGTGGTCAGCCTGGTCTCATTGGGCTAACGTCAAGGTGTCAGTAGGCTGACCAGACATACCATTTCAAAGGAGACAGTTTTTTTCTGGCCCATTTAACATGGGATGTCTGGTCAGCCTACTGAGAGTGGCCTAGGGACAAGTGACTCCTACAGAGAGGATAGCTAGAGAAAATGGGGGAAGACCCCGAAATGCTCAAACAGCTGGGACAATGAGTCACCATCAGGTGCTGTTTCTGGGTCAGTCTCTGTTTTTCACATGAATGGTTAATAGGTGGCTAATTAATGAAAAATCTCCCTTTAGCTTTAAAAAGAGAGTTAAATTTTAATATCTGCAAGATTAGCACTTTCCCATCTGACCCATGGTTTGTGTCCAGGTATTCACTGAGTCATTGAAGAAATAAAGAAACCTTTATTTGTAATCACTAGAACTTATTATTATGTAACTAGGGCATGACAGGTACAACATGGAGAATAGCATGGGTAGACAAATGGATCTGAAGGCAAGGTTTCCATCCCAGTCAGCCCCACGCCCCCTCCTGCCATGTAACCTATAGCACCATATATTATACTTAACAGATGTGTGATGCATGTCTACTCAAACAAACTAAATTCAAGGAGTAAGCAATCTGGTTTGGGGAAAATAAATAAATAAATAAATATATATATATATATATATATATATTCATAAGTGCATATATATACACACATACAACACACACATATAACAGACAAGTCATACCCACTAATATACTCAGTACATACAAACAAGGACATCTGAACTTGAAAAATTCAAAGTTGCTTCTTTCTTACATCATTCCTAAACATATTTCACTATCCTGGATGAGCCAAAAAGCAGTGCGATATATTTAAGTGGCAGTTAGTGACTTCATCTTTCCTTCAAAAAGAGAGAGAAGAGAGAGAAGAGAAGAGAAGAGAAGAGAAGAGAAGAGAAGAGAAGAGAAGAGAAGAGAAGAGAAGAGAAGAAAAAGAGAGCAGTATAGAAAAATGAGAACTTTGATGTGTCTTGGCTCTCCTTCATCCTAATATAATGAAGTGATGTCCACTGCTAATGACTAGGTTCTTTGTGTCTGCACACATAAATTGTCCTTATGACCAGGAGGGAGGAATACATCTGCTGCATCAAATAGCTCTGCCACAGTCTGTGAAAATTATAGCCATCACACTGGAAAAGCTCTGCTTTCAGAAAATTTTTACTCTTGTGTTTTGTATAAACCACATAAGACAGCATAAAATGCAGGCATATGGGGCATGTCATCTGAATGGTGAGAAGCACAAAATGTTTATTTCCTAGACAAGAATAGGAGAGGATTTGGCCACCTGGAAAATTTTCATAAGAATAAATTATTCTTATAACTTGACAGGATCTATTTTCTCCTGGTTGACCAGAATCCTTTGAATTACTCTCCTCAACAGAAAAGCCCAACATGACCTTCACTTCACCCCTAAATCAAGAATATGAACATGAATTTCACAAAAATGTTAGTTCATGCCACGTTTTCTCACTGGTGGTCCTGGGAACTCATCCTATTGGCTCATACCACATAACTATGTCAAACCACATTTTACAATTATAAGGAAAATTTACTTTCTAAAACAATGATTCCTTGTGAATAAAATGATTAAATATATATTTATCCATTTGAATTTCATCTCCTTTAAAAAATAATTTAATATAGGTTTTAAAAATGCAGATTATTTCTCTTACCATTCAGTAAACAAGATAACCAGGTCCTCTTGATTGGCATAATGTTCCATAACTTCTTTCATTAATCTGACTTTCTGGCCCCCTCCAATACTATTAATTCCATCTCCACCTCTCCACTCTTCTCCTTGACCAAGGACCTACAAATCAAATCAACATTTCATTTGAGCAAAATTCACATGATGACAGAGCATCATAAAAACAAGGAGTCCTCAGCAACTTGTACGATCACGCAGTCACCAAGCTATAAACATTTCACTAAATCGTGATACGAGAAAGACAACAGTCAGCTAGCTCATCATTCTCCAGTGTTATCCACCCTCTCAAATGCCATTCCCACGTCTACAGTATCAAAAGCAGAGTATCATCTGGGATAGGCGGGGTACAGAAAGCGTTTCTCATATTCTATTTCTACTGGTTCAGATTAAAAAGAAAATAAGGAAAATTTCCATAACACTTTTCAATCGGGCAGGAAATCTGCATGATGTACACGAAAACCCCTTGAAGTCCTGGCCCATAATCATCCTACTGAACCCCAAATGGGTTTTCAGGGTGTCTAGTCAACCACCTTCACCTTATACATTACCTTCAAAAGCTTAATAGTGAATTCATCAGGGCAAGAAATTGCCTAAGCACAGTTAAGCATAACTGAACTTGAGGCCTTGGTTATCACCGTTTGCCTTCGCCACTGCAGTGGCCTCCCGATTTAAAAGTCAATGTTGACATCCTGGCTGTAAGGAAGAGGGAAGCATGAAGGGGGACCCCCAAACCCAGAATGGTCGTCTGGAAGGAGGGCCCCTTGTAGGACAGGCTTCCCCCGCTAGGTAAGTGTTCCAGGAACCCACCTGCATCCATGGACCAGTTGGTGTGGTTGTGAGAGGCTGCCTTCAGTTTCAGTGAATTTTACTGGAGACTCTTTCAACGTGTTTGCCATTTCGTGATGGGTGATTGACACAAACAACGTGCAGCATAACAATGCACCTGTCTACACCGTGCTGAGTGTTCAGCAGTTTTTGACCAAAAAACGGCATGACCCCTGTGCCCCACCCTCCCTACTCACCTGATCTCACCCCAAGTGACTTTTTTTGTTTCCCTGCATGAAAAAAGTCCTCAAAAGGAAACATTTTGCCAATGTGAAAGCGGTAAAACAAAAAGGGAAGAAGTGCTAAAAGGCATCCAAAATTGATGTGTTCAAAAACTGTGCTGAGCCGTGGAAACAGTGTCTTGATAGGTGCATGGCATCCAATGGAGAGGATTTGGAAGGTGACTGAAGTTTAAACATTTAAGAACAAATACACAATGTTTTATAAATAAATTCCAGTTTTATTTGCCCTCCCCCTCCCCGTATATGTCCCCATCCGCTGAACATAACACCTTTCATCTTTATTTCAGCAAAACAAAGCGTGGAAGTCCTGAAATTATGGTATACTAGATTTGTAAAATTCAGGAGGGGATGAAATTTAAAATACATCCAAAATTAGTGGATAAAATAAACTTAGAGACTAAATATTATGAACTCCAATTGTACGTCGTGTTGAGCCACACACAAACCTGGCTGACAAAGCCCACCAGGCTCCCAGCTCCATTCTCTCTAGTCCTCGCTTCAGCACCACCACTAGGGACACCGGTTGAAGAAAAAATGCTAACCAGGAAATGCAAACTAACGTGGGCTGGATTCCGTGGGGCCAGTCTCATAGATGCACAGTTTTGCTGTTTCCCAGGCATCTGGGGGCCGCACTTTGACCATGACCACTGAACTTCATAATGGAAAAATATCAGGAGGATCAAAAACTCCAGTCAGTCAAACAGGACTGTGGTAACTACGTTACAGAGTTCCTACACTGAGTCAACGTCTGACAGAAGACATCCCACACTCTTCCCAGTCTGAATGCTGAGGCCCCCGTCCCTGCATTTCAGTGTGATTTCACCCTGATTTTCCTGTGACTTCCACTTTGCCCCCCCATCACTACTTACTACTGCATCTCTACCCTCACAAACTACCATATTTTTTTTTTCATTTATCTTGCCTGACACATCTAGTTGTGTTAACACTAGATTTGGTTTGCTGCCAAGCTTAGCCTCTTTAATAGCTGTTCTATATGAACGTCCAAAGCTCATCTCCCAGTGGTGGTAAATCTTACCTTCATTCTATGAAACAGCTCAGTTGTTTCCTAAGCAAAGCAATACCACCACCACCTTTTTCTTCTTTTCTTCTTCTTCTTATTATCATTATCATTATCATTATTTTTATTTGGTAAAATTTGCTAATGTGTTTGCTTGTTTTCCTATCTGGGATTCCTCCCCATTCTCCTCTGATACGGTGGCAAAGACCTAGCTAACAGATCCTCATTTCTATTAAAAAATAAATAAGTTTAAAAAGGGTGGGGGGCTTTCACAGCTCAGTTTACTAGTTGCACCAAATTCTTTGCTTCCTCTGATCATTCATCAATGCGATACACAGAGAAAAGTCTCCAAACACCATCTTCTAATTTAATAAAGGCTCCCAAATCCCTCTAAAACAAACAACACACAGGAAAAGCAACTCTCCACAATGAGACAGAAAAGGTATCCCTCCCAGTCATGCTTCCAATTCTCTCTAAACACACACACTATGACCAACAAACCCAGTACAGGAAAAAAAAATTCTTCAGAGTAAGTGAAAAAAATTACTATCAAATCTTAGTTATATTGTGCTTATATATGACCCCCCCAAAGAAAGAAATATAAATTTAAAAATATATAAACATGCTTTGCGTTATTTTACAGACATGTTTATACAAAGCATTGATTAACAAGTATTAAAAAATTATTATAGGAGTGGCACAGTATTAATAAGGCTAATGGTATCTTTAAAAACAATCAAGTGTCTATAAATTAACAGCAATTAATTATATAACCAAATTTCATCTTCCTTCTATGGACTACAGAAGGTGTTCTTGTTATTTTTGTTATTTAAAAAAGATGAAATACAGTCATTTGTGACAACATGGATGTACCTTGAGACCATCTTATTAAGCGACATAAGTCAGACTGAAAGAATCAGGAAATATATGACCTCACTTATAGGTGGAATATAAAACTGAAAGTAACAAAGACACAGAGACCTATGGACACACTCAATAGCTGGATGATTGACTGAGGGAAGGGGAGGAGGGGGGAGGAAGAGTGGGAGGGGAGGTGGGAGTGGGCACCAGCCTTATGGACACACTCAATAGTTTGGTGGTTACCTGAGGAGGGGGGAGGGGAGAGGGAGCGGGAGTGGACACCAGATATATGGTGATGAAAGGAGAGCTGATTCTGGGATGTGGGCACACAATGCGATGCATGGGTGATGTGATGTGGACTTGTACATCCGGAAACTATCTAATTGTTACCAATCAATGTCACCCCAATAAATTTAACAATAAATTTTTTTTAAATGTACATTAGACCCTTATTTTAGCATCTCCATGAATTAAAAGACATACTGTACCTTCACAGTATAATTGAAGTATCTGGCTGACTGCATAAATCGATGGAATCCATCACTTTCTTTTGTTGCTACAGTTATGACTAATAATTTATCTGCAGAGACAAGAAAGAAAGAACACAAGATGGTTTACCAAGAAGTTAAATGCTTGTACTTTACAACTCACTCTAGCGATCAGAGACCTTATTACACCCACGGGAATGCTGTTAACGCACATAAGATGAATCAAATGGCTATTGAAAGAGTAGGCAACACATATCGGTTACATGACTGCCAATTGAAGAACCATCAAATAATGAATCATTTTAATGGTAAAAAAGAACATTAACATTTTAGGAAAAGCATGCTCTCAGCAGGGAATTTCAACAGAGAAAAACTCTTCCATAAAATACACCAAGTTTATCTGTAAAAAGAGACTTGCCTCGATATTATCTAATCAATCAACTTCCCTGTTACCGACAAACCGTCACTGATTTATTATACACCTCCGTGAGCTCTGAAGTACACCGTATTACTCAACACATTAGGGTGTACAGAAAAAACAAGCCAAATCATTAGACTGATCCTAAATTTCTTTAAGTAAATTAGGAAGAATTGGGGGTAAACATTTAGAAATCAGAATCTTATTTATTTTCCCATCATAGTCATACTTTTTGGCATATGAAAAGTCTGGAAAAGCAACATATCACCTTCTGTGTTTTGTATTCTCCTTTAAAAAAAATAAAAATAAAAATAAAAAAATAAAAGGAGGAGGAGATCAAAGATGGTGGCATGAGAGGAGCACGCCGATAGCTGCCTGAAAAGGGCCTTGTGAAGGGAAAGGAATCCACAGGGGAAACCCTAAGAAACCTCAACTAAGAGAACCACACAATGCAGAACAACACACAAAGGTTAGAGAAAAAAGGGGAGAGCAGGAGAGGGAAAGGGAAGCAGCCGTTCGGGGACAGAGACTCGGAGCGCGGACCCGGGCTGGCAAAAACAAAGGGGGATTGGGGGACTACGGTCAAAGTGGAGCTGGATGGAGGGCGGGCTGGAAGCCGAGACCTAGGGAGCGTGGAAGCCCCACAAGACTGTGGACCATTTAACATCCGAACTCAAGGGACAGCACACAGTGCCCTAATCAGATCACAGAGCCTAAAGTGGAACAGGGACTGTGGAGCAGGGCGGCTGCACTTCCCGGCGGGCGGGGTGAGAGCAGGGCACCAGCCCACAGCAGCTCGGCACCCCTGATTTACGGAGGAGATTGACTGTGAGGCAGCGCCTTCTGAGGACAGGGCTCTTGGAGTGAGGGCTGGGGCTTGAGTGGGCATAGCTGCATTGGACGTGCTTGGAGTGAATCTGGCGGTCTCAACAGAGCCGGGAGCGTAGAGCGGCTGCCGCCCGAGCTACCGCCTGTGCGCGCAGGGCTTTCGGCGCCCCGCCCACTGGGCCACTGCGGCACCGTTGTGTGCACGCACCCGGGCTTTCGGAGCCCCGCCCAACAAGCTGCCGAGGCACTGCCGCCAGTGCGCAACTGGGCTTTCGGCGCCCCACCCACTGGGTCGCCGAGACACTGCTGCTCGCTTGCCAGCGTGCAATTGGGCTTTCAATGCCTGCGCACAAGACTGGCTTTCGGCACCCCGCCGACAGGGCCGCTGGAGCACTGCTGCCTGCTCCCGAGTGCGCAACTGGACTTTTGGCATCCCGCCCACTAGCCTCTGGGGCATTGCAGGCCGCGCACACAACTAGGCTGCCGAACGGGTCACCACGGTGTCATTGCCTGCGGACGGGACTGCGAGGCCGGCTGGGGCCTCTTCCAAGACCCAGCCCATCAAAGTGCTGCCCTGCGGGCATGTCTTACAGATACTATTGAAGGAGGGTCAGCCAGGAGGAGGAAAGACCAGAGCTCCTGGACCCCGCCCACACTGAACCACCAGCCCCCCTGCTGAAAGAGGACTCTGCTATTGTGTCTCAGGCCCGCACTAGCTCCTACTCACATGCCCCCACCCCTGGCCACACCTTTACTACCCTGCTATCTAACATCTAAGACAGCAACCTGAAGTGCCCCAGGACACAGAAGCTGTCTGCTTCCCCCAACTCTCTCCCAAAATCTCCTTCTCCCACAACTGAGCCCAAACGAAAAAATAAAGAGAAGCCCATCTGATAGTCAAACCCCCAGAGGGAAAACAGACTCATGCGTAAAGCAAAAAGAATCACATCGAACACAATGCACACCTCAGAATCCAAAGCCCCTCCAGAAGATCAGGGGCAGTCTTTAGTAAAGGACCTTGCACACTTGGAATCAAATCTAAGTGAAACAGAATTCAGGGCGGCATTAATCAAGACACTCAGAGAGCTCACTCAATGCTGGCAAAGTACCCAGACACAGTTAAATGACCTCAACAAGAAATTTTCTGAGCAAAATGAGTACTTGACCAACAAAATTGAGACGCTAGAGCAGAACCAAAAGGAACTCCTTGAAATGAAAGGCATCATGGGAGAGATGAAAAAAGAACTGACCAGCATCGGAAACAGGGCTGACCAGCTAGAGGAAAGGTTGAGTGAAATTGAAGATACAAACGTGGAAATGTCACAGAGGGAAGAAGAAAGGGAAAGGAAAATCAAGAGAAATGAAAGAGCCCTACAAGAACTTTCTGACTCCATCAGAAAGAACAATATTAGAATAATAGGGGTAGCAGAAGGAAGCGAGATGAAATCTTCTCAGAGTCTACTAAAACAAATAGTGGATGAAAATTTCCCTAACCTGTGGAAGGAATTACAGCCCCAAATCCAAGAGGAAAGCAAAAGCCCTAACTACCTAGACGCTAGCAGATCTTCTCCAAGGCACATTGTTCTGAAGATGACAAAAATCAATGACAAAGAAAAAATCCTCAAGGCTGCCAGGGAAAAACAAAACATAACTTTCAAAGGAAAACCTATCAGGCTGTCACCAGACTTCTCAGCAGAAACTCTGCAAGCCAGGAGGGAGTGGAGCCCAATCTTCAAAATATTAAAAGAGCGAAATTTCCAGCCAAGAATTAACTATCCAGCAAAATTAACCTTTAGATATGAAGGAGGAATTAAGGCCTTCACAGATATACAGAAGCAGAGAGAATTCTCCAGCTCAAAACCGGCACTCCAAGAAATACTAAAGGAGGCTATTTGACCTGAATCAAGAAATCAAAATAAATGGAGAAAAGTTGGGACAACAAAAAAATAAAAAGGAAAGAAGAAATGGATACAGGACACCCTCATATATGAATCATCACCCAGAATGTAATTGGACTGAATTCACCAATAAAGAGGCACCGGGTAGCAGACTGGATTAAAAAACAAAATCCAACCATATGATGCCTACAAGAGACACACCTCAGCCACAAGGACAAACATAGACTCAGGGTAAAAGGATGGAAAACAATACTCCAGGCAAATGGCAGTCAGAGAAAAGCTGGAGTGGCCATACTGATTTCTGATGAAAAAGAAATCAGGATAAAAAAAATAATAAGACATAAAGATGCTCATTACATCTTGATAAAAGGGACAATACAACAAGAAAACATCACACTCATCAATATATATGCTCCGAATCAGGAAGCACCAAAATTTATAAAGCAACTACTAACAGATCTAAAAGGAGAATTTCACAAAAATACAATTATAGTAGGGGATCT
>PVKE010037576.1:0-15838 GCA_004027555.1 Craseonycteris thonglongyai
TTAATTTAAAACAAAGAAAAGGTACTTACATTTTAAACAGAAGCAAAATTGAAACTCAATGTGGTCACCGAGGATAAATAATATTGATTGATAATAATACTGTTAATACAAAAGAAAAGAAGCTACCGTATGACACTACCAAATATTCAAGCTAACTGACTGTGTTCTTCGATGAGTCGAGTCGTAACTGTTGCGTTCATGCGTTGTGTCCGGTGACAAGTGTAACACCTAAGTCAAAATGTATTGTCTGGGTGGGCGGAGATCACAGTGTCGGGCTGTCAGAATTCTAGGAATTTATGACCTTGGCAAATTCCCAGAATGCATTAAACTATTGCTAGAAAGTTTTGTCTTCTACCCCTTTGCGCTCGAGGCCTTTTTCGCTTGTGCGAACCAGCCACTCAAGACGATTTTGGCCAAATTGCGGAAACATTTTACAAGTACTTTAAAATCATTTATAAACAAACAAACGTATACAAACAATAAAATTTCACCAATTTATTTATTTTTATATCGAAAACAAAATTTGATAAATATTATACTCTGTAATTAGTTTTTGTGTGATATTTTGTAAAACAATGCCCAAGATGCATCCTAGGTTTATCAGGACACGTATCACAGTAATACATTACTTCCCGCCTACCTCCAGGCGTGTTACGATCACAGCAAACCTTGCAGTCCCTTTTTGGCCCTTGTAGTACTATGTGAAGCCTCCCATTTAGTCGGATTTCATCGGAATGCAACGTAGACGCTTACTCACGATGCTGGCGATATGATCCTCTCAATTGCTCGACAAGTGATTTTAGAAATCACAAATGGCTGAGTGGCTTTTCCCCTTTTTTGGTCTTTTCTAGTTTATACAGAATGTAGGAATTGATCAGGCAAATTTCCATGCCCCCCAAAAAAAGCTTACACCACCATTTAAGCGATTTTCGCAGAAAACAATACCTTGATGCATATTGGTCCGCCCGATCAACACCACCATATTTTATATAATTCAAAACAATATTGGGTTTCTTGACCATTATTTCCACACCACCTCATGTAATCCTTTTGACCATTGACATTCCGGTGTCACCCCTCGTAGTCAAACAAGCGACAATCCTCTTATCTTTCCACCCTAAAAGTAAGGTGTTACCCCATCGATACGCGACCATGGATTTTTTCGAAAAATTTGACTTTTTTATTTCCTTGGGCAATTCTTTCCTGTTCGTTAAGATCGTTTCGGAGATATTGCATTTCAATTTGGCTAGTTCTTGAGCTAAGACATAACTAGTATAGTAGTGATCCATGTACATATGGTGCCGTGAGCACCTGGAATTTTCTCCAACAACATTTTGTATAAGTGTATCGAAATTCTTGATGAAACAGGTAAATCGGGTCCGACCAAGAGCTCTGTTGTGAGTGATCCATAATATGGCAAAATGCAGCAAATGTAGCCAGTCTTCGAGTTAACTAGAGTATAAACTCTGATACCCCATTTTGTCGGTTTCTTAGGATTGTATGTTATGATTTGACACTTCAAATCAGCCGGGCTACAATCACTTCAAAGTCCATGGTACACGGAATTCCACCCCAGACATTGCGAGCAATCGACGATCGACCAAAATTGGCCTCGCGATCAACCGGTCGATCGCGATCGACTTGTTGGCCACCCCTGCTCTAGAGGTCTAATCTTTCAGGGGAGACAAGCTGCTGTCATGAAGTATCCCTAAAGATAAGGTGCCAGTGAGAGGTCTTGGACCACCAAAGGAAGAGCTGAGTGCTACTTCCTTCAGCCTGAGCATCCTAGAGCCTAAGGCAAGGTACAGATCCTTAGGGACCGAAGGCAGAGTGAATCAGATCTGATCTAAATGCTTTACAAGCAACAAGGGCTAAGCCTGAGAAAATCTAGCAAATGCCAAACCTGAGAGCAAGGTGAGAACTGAAATAGGGGTCAGTCCAGGGGGAACAGAACAAGGGAAAGGAAATAGGAGGCAGGCAGTGTATAGAGAGGGTCCAGAAAGTCGGGAGGACATAAGGTCAGGCTTCTCCTAGTCTTTTCCCTGTACACGACCCCGTCGATTCCCCCACCCACCAAAGCTGTGCATCTGCAGGTTAGAGCAGGAAAGAACAAGGGGGGCAGTTGGCCATCGAGCCTCCTTTCGGCTGCCTGCACAGAGGTGCAAGCTCTGACTTGCATCTGCATACCATGAGGTCTGTCTGGCCAGGATTCTCCGCTCCTTCCACAATTTATTCTGTCCTGTGACTGAGTGGAACCAGTCTTTTGAAAGGCATTTTTCAGAGCCATGATGGTTACAGCAGTCATGCTGTCTGGCCCTGACAGCTCCAAACAAGGCACAGGCGCAGCAATTACATGGAGCAGCTGTCCATCAAGTGTCTCCATGGTCCACCCACTGCTGGGGAGATAGTTAAGTCATGCATACAGGCCACCAATGGGCAGCCATCACTGGAAGTGCTTCCACTCTCATCACCAGCATCCGCAGCAGAGACTGGCTTCACACCCAAGAATGACACCTCACAAGTCAGATCACCATGTAGCACCTCACTCTCCTACCTTCAATGGCCAAGCGCTCTAGAAACGGACTCCCAAAAACCCTCTGGCAAATTAGCTTGGGATGATACCATGTGTGTTTTCCTTTTCATTCTACAGTATTTCATATTATTGTTCAAAATACTTCCTGCTTCAGGTTTACTTCACCCCACCCCACTGACATTAGGCCTGCCCATGTGATTTGGGATGCTTCTCCCTGGAGGAAGATTAGACATCGCTGTACACACAGAATGTATACATTTTGATATACTGCGGCAAGTGTTGTCACAGGTGCATCAGCTTGAGGAGGGAGTTTCTATGTCTACCTCCTCTGCCAGAGGGGAAAAGGGAGCATCTTATAAAGACAATGGCATATATAATCTCCATAAATAAATAAGATTGACAAACAACTTTTAGCCAGGCCCCATGCCACACACTACTACTGCATGTGTACTAACTACATGCATGTGTCAAGCCCTTTGACATGCATCGCCACCATAAATACTCCCACTGCACACATGAGAAAATTAAGGCTCAGGAAGTTGAGTCCCTTGGCTGAGATCACACAACCTGCATGAAACCAAACCAGAAATTTTGTTCTTTCCTCCTGGATCGCCGTCACTGTGGAATTAAACTACAAATTCAGTTCCTCGGTTGCACTGTCCACATTTCAAGGGCTCAGTGGCCATATGTGGCTATAGCATCCACACCATATTAGGTAGGTCAGGGATAGACCATTCCCATCACTGGAAAATACTCTATTGAAAAGGGGCTGCATTGGAATCATCAGCACAGCCTCGAGGATGATCCAAATTTTCTCCATGCCCCAAATCTTTTCATAGAAAAAAAACAGTGGCAAATACGTCAAATGAATGTATTTGGGGAGAGGGGGACTAGAGGGAATGTATATAATTAATCCAGAAGGGAGAAG
Organism: Craseonycteris thonglongyai; assembly: GCA_004027555.1. Lineage (NCBI taxonomy): Eukaryota > Metazoa > Chordata > Mammalia > Chiroptera > Craseonycteridae > Craseonycteris > Craseonycteris thonglongyai. The sequence continues at coordinate 3,462 of PVKE010037576.1, forward strand.
GGAAACCATTTTTGTACCTATTTATGTTCACTCGATAAGCAGGGAAAGCTAATGACTCTGTAGTTCCAGAAAAGTCCACAGGGAAACTGTAATCTCTTGTCTGAGCTCACTGCAGAGCAGGAGGGCCTGAGATCAAAGCGGATCTATGCATATCATTACCAAATGTTCTCCCTTTTCCTCCTATGCTTTCAAGCCTTCTCACACTTAGGAGACTGGCCCACATTATTAACCTGCCAGTAAAGAACGAGGCCTCTGCTCCACAATAATGGTAATAAATAAAAGCAAAATAGCTGCAGACAGGTGTCCAACTCCTCTTCTGGTTACCTTCGCCCAAACACAAATGTGTGATGTGCGCTACGAAATCACAAGGCCTTGGAGGTTCTGTGACCCAGCTTTCCATCTATAAAATTCATGCCACACCATTTGTGTCCTTAAACCTGAACCCACTTCAATGTCTCCAGTAGAGTGTGCGTGGATGGGTGGGGGGCACCTGAGACCTCCCAAGAAAATCAGCTCTATTTTCTGGAACCTATGAAAGTCACAGCAGTGAGCACACTTCTCACATGGCATCTAAAAGTACCTCCTTCTAACCACTGCCCATTTTTCTTGGGTCTCTCACTGGGGACTCAAAGAACCAGTCCAGGTCCATGTGACAGACATTTTGAAAATGGGCATTAAGTCCCGTTGAGCTTTCTTTCCTTTTTCCCTTTGGAACAGCTCCAGGACTCTCTCCTGGTCCCCTCAAGGGGTACTTTCTGGATGCTTCCCTGTCCTGGCTGCCTCCTCCCTCTGGGAGATGCACAGCCAAGCCTGAGCCCCAGCCTGCTAGTGAGTGGGAAAGGGCCTCTACATCATCAGGACCATAGACCAAGGCTTTGGGGGGATCACACCCAGAAGTGCCACAGGGCACTGCTCCCGCATCTGTACACAGGCTAAGCATCCACTCATAGATTCCTCCCAGGCCTCTCTTCATAAAGGCCAGGTTAGGAAGGAGCAACATTAATTATAAACTGAAAGCTATTAGCATAATAATGAAAAGATGAGTGAATGCAAAATCCCCTTCTTTCACAATGGTATTTAATCAGGTAATTTTACCCCCAAAGCTACCAGGAGCTCAGCAGATGCAGCAGACAAAAGAAGGGACGGCAGAGGGAGGGTGTCTGGAATCCTCTCCTGGCCTCCACAAGTTTTTCCTGGAGGTTGAGCCAGGTGTTGAAGCAAGTACACAGATGGCGCATCTGGACTGCTGGTCACTGAGCAGGATCTGAGGGTAGCCCCTCAGACTCATTGGGTTGCTCAACCTTTAGCCCCACCCACCTCTGACACCTCAGTGTCACCTTCCTGTGAATCAGCATGGAGGTTTCAGGGCACCCTGCTTGTGTGAAGGCTTAACTTCTCCCTGTACCTGCCAAAGGTCATTGAAAGGAAAGATGGCTGTCATATTTTTCTTTCCATTTTACAAAGGATGAAACTGAGGCTCACAGGAAGTGGGGAGCATGCCCCCACCTCACTGGCTAAGAGAGAGAAGCTGAGACTCACATGCCCCACCACACCATCTTCAGGTCCACCTCTATGTTGCTGAACCTTTTTCCCCTGAGTACAGGTATTTCCTAGCCCTGGAACCCTGGTTTGGAAGGCCAGCCTGTGAGAGCTGGAAGGGACTGACAAGTCCCCAATCTGGCCCAAAATCACAGTGAGACAATGGCTAAACAGGGGCCAGATATCTCCACACTCCCGATCCCACCCATTGGTCTCCCCTCTCCCTGTGCCACTCCCCCTCCAAGAACACCTCCGCACCCACAGTTCTGAGCAATCTGGAAAGGAAAGAGAAAATCTTATCCCCAATTGAGCAGTGAGGACCCTGATTTCTGCTATGCGGGCAAGCCATTTAACGCCTGTGCCTCATGCGCCTATCCCTCACAGGGTGGGAGGATTACATGAGATAACATAGGCCAGGGGTTGGTACCGGTAAGCTGTCTCATAAAGGGCCTGACAGTAACTACTACAGTCCTTGCATGTTCTATGGTCACTATCGCAACGACTCAACTCTGCCCTGACAGCACAAAAGCGCCACAGATGATGTGAGGCTGTGCTCCAATCAATGTCATACACAAAAACAGGCCATGGGCAGGATTTGGCCTGCAAGCCAGTGTCTGGTGCAAGCAAAGTAAGTAACATAGTAAACAACGTGCACTAAGTTTCAATGAATAATAGCTACTCATAATAATTATGCTCATTATTACTGTTGCTGTTACCACTATTACCAGTGTCATTGTTCAAGATCATCCAGCTGTAAGAAGTGTGCAGACCCAGCCCCACAGCTGAAGAAGGGAGTTAGTAGGAAGAGAAGGGAGATTGTCAGTCATCATCCCACCACGCACACCCCCTTGCCACCAAAGGAGGCTAAGTTGGCTGGTACAGGCTGGGTTTGCAGGAAGAGATTCCAACAGTCTGAGCAAAACAGGGGGCACATAAAGCTGCCACTGGCTTCTACCACAGACCCGATGGGCCTCAAAGGCTTTCACTACTTAAAAACTCTTACATGGCACTTTCTCTGTGCCAACCACTGTTCTAAACATTTTGCAAATATTAACAGAGACTAAAGAAAGCAAAGTACCAGTCTTTGGTTGGCTGAAACTCCTGCCCCAAGGCACCTGGGAAGTGGGAACAGGCCCCTCAGAGTGACCCTGCCCCATTCACTGCTGATCAGACCAAAGCAGGCTGTTTCATTGTGCCACCCTGTGGGCAGAATTCAAGAGACAACAAGAATACCTCCTGCCTCAAAATCACCCAGGAAATGGCCCAGCCCTCACCACTTGGAGGTTCAAGGTATATGGTAGTGGGTCTGAGAGTCTGTTATCGCTCTGCCTAGACCTTGACTTTCTACATCAGGAGTCAGCAAACTATTTCTGTAAAGGACCAGACAGTAAATATTTTAGAATGTGTGGGCTATATGGTCTCTGTAGCAACTGCTCAACTCTGTCATTGTAGCACAGGACAGACAACATACAGAAGAATGGGTGTGGCTGTGTTCTAATAAAATTTCATTTACAAAAGCATGTGGTAAGCAGGATATGGCTATAGGGCTGGATTTGGTCACCAGGTTGTAATTTTTCTGACCCATTTTAGAGGGAAAAGGTTCTGTCTGATTCATCCTTTTTTCCTATGAAATGTGTAGGTATTCCACGACCCTCTGTGGAAGGAAGGAGGGAACTCTGTGTTCAAAAACCAAATAATTAAAGATAACTGCTGAGGCTGACAGGTCCTTAGGTATGCCTGGATGTTGGAGCCCTATGATTAAGCACAAAGAACCTCTTAACAACTTAAGAAAACTGAATTTGGAGTCCACTGAACAAGGTTAATTGCTCTCCTGTGTCAAATCTCTCTTTTCCGCACTCACCGCAGGTAGCCCAGTTGAGGGAAATTACAGATAAGGCATACTCCTTGAAAATTTACATAGCATCACCATAACTTAAATAACTAATCTTCACACTCACATCTGGAAGCTGAGGATGAAAAAGGCTCTGCTCAGAATCCTAAATATACGCTGGGCACTACCCCCAGACCAACAATTCCCATTTCTCTAGGTTTCAGTGAGTCTGTCCCAACGTCATGAAGGACCTAAACCCCCAAGAACAAAGGCAAATGGGACCCGGAGTAAAAGCTCCTCCTGAAATGCTTCCTTCAGAGTTAACAAAGGAAAAATAACATTATTATATTATATACTATAATTTGTATTATAAAATCGAATGAGCTGGTCAAGTGGATTACAAGTTACTTTATCTTTACATTGCCCCCCCCCAAAAAAAATGTATAAAAGGACCTCAAATATATGTAGTCAGATACATATAGTCATGGGATGTACAGTACAACACAAGGAATCTATCAATGGTATTGTAATAACTATATAAGGTATCGAATGGGAAATACCTGTTGAAGTTATCACCATGTAAGTTCTGTAAATGTCTAAGCATTATGTTGTCTTGTACACATGAAAAAATATATAGGAAAAAGGGACCTCATACATAAGAATTAAATAAATGCAATCTAATCCATATTATTCCATTTTGGTGGGAGAAATAAATCTTCTCAAATTTCTCATAAAGTTTTATGGGTGCGTAATGGGGATAGAAGAGGAGAAAAGAAACAAGAATTAACTTTGTTATTAAGATTTTATAAAAACTAAAAATAAATCCCAAAGATTAAGTCATACAGGATATATTCTACAATCACAATAAAATAAAATTTGAAGTTAGTTATGAGATAAAATATTTTAATACTCACCCACTCAAAAACTATAAAATATGCTAAATTATTACATTGAAGAGGAAGTAAAATATAATTACAGACTAATTAGAAAAATAGAAAAGAAATAACTACCATTTCAGGATAAACCCAAAGCTATATTCAAATGAAAATGCATACCTTGAATTTTCCTATTAAGTTAGAATGAAAATAAATGAACTGAGCAATCCACTTATAAGTTTAAAAAAAAATTCATGAATACACTAAAAGATGTATTAAATAGATTAGAAAAAAATTTTAATGATAGGATAAATAAATATAATATCTGGTTCTTTTAAAAAGAGTGGAATATAGATAAAGCTTTATCCAAAGGGTAAAAGATAAAAATGCAAAATTAGCAACTGAGAAAGTGAACAAGCCACATTCACTGATTCTTTCAGCAAATATTCATTGAGCACTTTTAAGCGTCAAAAATTGGTGATACAACAATGAACTGAACAAAATCTTTGTTTTAACTTAACTCATGGTATAGGAGAAAAGATCAGTAGTTGCACTTATTGCTCTGAAAAAATACACAAATTTTATGAGAGCTGACTGAAACTGTGGCAGAAAACAACATCTCAATGAAAGGCACTATTTTTTCAGAAAAATATAAAGTCAAGAACTAGTTTGACTAAATCAATTACTCTTATTTTAAAACTCAAACATTTGTCAAAATGTACCTTCAGAAACTGTGTCCTCTCCCACCTCCCCTCAGCATTATGGACACACTCAATAGTTTGGTGGTTACCTGAGCAGGGGGGAGAAGGGGGAAGGGAGAGTTGTGGGGGGAGGTGGGAGTGGGCACCAGATATATGGTGGTGGAGGGGGACCTGATTCTGGGAGGTGAGCACATAATGCGATGCATGGGTGATGTGATGTGGACTTGTATATCAGGAAACTATCTAATTGTTACCAACCAATGTCACCCCATTAAATTTAACAATAAAAAATTAAAAATAAATTAAAAAAAAAAAAAGAAACTGTGTCCTGTGATAAGTGGTTTTGCAGGCCAGCCCTGGAAAAGCGTCAGAGAGCTAATGGTTTCGGTGCTTTATAAACTATAGCGCAATCCAGAAAAAGGTAGGAAGACTCCCTGTGCCATTTAAGCAGCTGATAAAACTCTGCTATGACGCTTGACTAAAGTGTGTCAAAGAAAATGGGATACTCTGGAATACTAAGGCCAAATTAGGTACATGTCCACAATCTCTTATCCAGAATCCTGAAAATGAAAGGGCTCTGAAATGTTTTGTGTTGTTTTTCTTATTCGGTGGCCGTGGCCTGTCTGCCATAGCCCCCCTCGCTCCCTCAGGACCCTCAGCCATTGTTAGGCATACTGAGGAGTCCAGGGGCATGAACACTCCAGCTCCCTTGTTCCAAAGGAGCTAGGGTCCCCTCCCTGGGATTTTGCTAGGGTCCTTTCCCTTCCTGCATTACATGTCAATCTGTTTTCCCTGGAAACACATTCTAATCAATCACCCTCCCATGGACCCTGGTCTTGGCATCTGCTGCTAGGAAACCCATCCTCAGATCTTAGAGAACCTGACCTTAAACTTCTCTTGCAGACACACCTGACCCGAGACCACTGCTATCACTTATTTATCTGATTTAGCTTTGCATTCATATGTTTGACTGCATAAATATTAATGTGGTGAATTAAGGGGGCACTTCCCCAGACTCCACTGGGGTTATTATGTAACACTTACAGTATATGCATCTTATTACCGTCTTAAAATCTAATAAAATATGAATTGCAAACACATTTCACCCAAAGGGTTTCTGATAAGGGATTATGAAGCTGTATAAAATACCAGCAAATCAAATTCAGTACTATATTAAAGAAATAATAAACCATAACCAATTAAAGTTAATTACAATCATGATTTCATATTTAGAAGTTCAGTCATACAATTTGTAAAAATAATATGTCAGCGGGATAAAAAATGCAGATGATCTCAACATTTATTGCTGGTATTAAAAAAAACTCTTAGTAACAGAATGCTGATTTCTTAAAATAATAAAGAATATCTATCTTAAAAACAGTTATCACACTTAATAAGACTCTAGAAGTATGACTGAACCAGAAAAAAGAAAATCAGTATCTGCTATTATCACTTAGAATTTCTAGCAAAAAAAGTATAAGTAAGAGTAAATAAGTATTAAATGGGAGAATACAGAATTACCATTATTCGTAGATGATAATATTGTCTACCTGAACAGCATAACTGAAAATTATCAGGACTGAGAAGAGACTGTTAGTATGAAAACCAGATATAAAATATATGCCTAAAAACCATAGCTTTTCATACCAGCAATAGCCAATCAGAAAACACAATAGAAACATTTATCCCATATATAAAGAAAGAAACATGTAGGAATAAACAAGACATATGCAAGACCTAAAAGATGGAACTGTAAAACCCTACTGAGACACATAACAGGGATGTGAGTAAATAGCGAAACTTACCTTGTGCTTAGATAAGCGGACTAAGTGTTATAAAAATGTCTGTGGTCTCTAAATTAATCTATAAATCCAATACAGAGAAAATAAAAATCCAAGCAGAATTTTTTAGAGAGCATTTGACAAAATCCTACTAAAAACTTTTCCAGAAGAGTAAACATGCAAAAAAATGCCTGGGAAATTTTAAATTTTAGACTCATGGGGGAATAATCCTCTCCAATATTAAAACATACCATAGCTACAGTGATAAAGCAAGATGGTACCACTGCATAAATAGAAAGACAAATAAATAGAAGCTAATTAGACCCCAAAATACATAAAAATATTGTTCAGGTTGTAAGTAGGAAATAGTTTATTCAATAAAAGATACTGAGACAACTGTCATCTCGAAGCAAAATAACAATAAAGCAAGCTCTCTACCTCACCCCTTACATCAAAATAATTTTGATTTAAAGTTAAAAAGAAAGAAGAAAACATTAAGGTACCAGAAAAGAAATATCTTTTATGAGAGCAAGAGAAGCCTTTCTGATAATAACATGAAACCAAAAAGCAACAAAACACTGATAAACTTCACCACATAAAAATTAAGAAAACAAACAATAAAAATACCTCTGAATGACAAAAAAATATATTAAAACCTATAACTGAGTAGAAAAGAAAACAACATTCTGAGGAAAAAATAATGTTGCATGTACGATAAAGAACTATTTCTAATATCCACAGAACACTAATAGAAGAAAACCACCTGGGGATGGGGTGGGGGTGAGGGACAACCCCATGCAAAGGGTATCAGTCACAGGAAGAGAAAATAAACAAACCTTTTAAAATATTTTCTACTTCACTAATAACTACATGAATGCTAATTAAAAGGTTAGGTTTTTTTTTTTTTCATCTACGCCAAGCTTGTCCAACCTGCAGCCTGTGGGCAGCTTTGAATGTGGCCCAACACAAATTCGTACACTTTCTTAAACGGTTATGAGATATGTTTGTGATTTTTTTAAGCTCATCAGCTATTGTTAGCATTAGTGTATTTTAGGTGTGGCCCAAGACAGTTCTTACAGTGCAGCCCAGGGAAGCCACAAGGTTGGACACCCGATTGCAATAAAAAGACTGATGATAAACAAGCTGGGACAGGAGCCTAAGAACGCTCACTCCTGTAGCCGGCTGTTCGTCGTTATTTGGAATTATGAATGCTGAGCACCAATACAGAAAATGCCAGAAAGATACACCTTAAATGATCAATGGTAGTTACCAATAGAGAACAGAACTAGGGAGGAAAGAGAGGCTCTTTCACTATATACATATCTGAAACCATGGATTTTTTTTTAAACTACATATAAAGTAATCATTAATACCACTTGGATGCTTACCACATATCAGCCGCATGCTAAAAAGAACTTTACACCTACATTGTCAGCTCCTTGCAGAAACCCCTGAGGCTAGATTTGCAGGGAGTAAAACAACTTCCTGACTGTCTTTGGTCCTAAAAGGATTCTCACACTCACTGGAGAGGACGGAATAGGAAGCCCCTGTCCCTCTCTCCTTCCCTTACCCAACCCCCTAGGAGCTTTTCTCATCACTATGGAGAGCAGCATGTGCCCAGGGCCACCTCCAGGTAGCCATGGGTGGTTTTACTTTACCTCAAAAGCTGAGGAGTCCCCATGCCCCCACTTGTGCTTCCTGAGTGGGCAGTGGCCACTCGGAGTCTCTTCCCACAACTTCTGTCTGCTGGGAACTAGATAGACCCTGAAATGCTTAGCATCCTCTTACCCAGAGGTCCCAGGGGCCAGCAGGATCAGCATCATCTGGGAGCTCGTTAGAAATGCAAATGCTTGGCTCCAGCCCAGGCCTCCTGAATTAGAAACACCGGGCAACACTCCCAGCTGTCCTTGCTTTCACAAGCCCTCCAGGGGGTTCTAATGTGTGCCAGAGACTGAGAGCCTCACTCTGACCACTTCGTTCTTGAGGAAACCCAGACTCAGGGCTGAAATGACCTGCCTGGGACCAAGCAGCTAGTCATGTGTTGTCAGGCTAGGATTTGAACCCCAATCTTCCTGGTTACAGAACCGCATTCTTACACACCATGCTCTGCTGTCTCCTTGTGTGTTGCCGGTGTGATAGTAATTCAGTGAATAGAAGCTTCCTTTTCAAATAGAATGTTCTTACATGTTGCTATGACTAGCTTTAGAATTGACTTCAAAATTTAGGAAGGTGACAACAGAGCAGAAAATTGTGCTCATGTCGCTCTTTCTCATTTAACGCCATCTAAACCACAAGCCTCCTGATTTAGGTCACAGGCATAAGTGGTCCCTGTGTCCCCAAAGGCAGCAGCGTCTAGTCACCCTGGAGGAAGGACAGTAATGTACCACCTGCCTCCTCTGCCCTCTTAGGTCATTGCATAAGGTTTGCATCTTCTAAGAAAATCACTTTCATTCTGGAAAGTAGACGTAGCTGTCACCTGGTACTTGGGCCAATGCAGGACCACTTACAGCCATGCCAACTCTTCTAAAGCAAAGGCCAGCAAATGGCAGCCCACAAGCTAACTCTGGCCCACTGGCTGTTTCTATGAATACATTTTTAATGAGACATAGCTCGGCTAACGTGTTTATGTATTCTCAATGGCTACTTTCATGAGGACAGAAACCATATGTCCCACAAAGCCTAAAATATGTACTACCTGGCCCTTTACAGAAAATAATTGCCAACCCCTGGTCCAAATGTTTGTCAATCACTGGAGAGAGAAGATTTTTGCAATCCAATCATGCCAAAATTCAAATTGTAGGTCTATTATGTACCAAAGTCTTACCTCCAACAAGTCCTTTAACCTCCCTGAGTTGCCTCAGTTACCTGATTTGTATACTAGTTGATCCACAGGACTATGGCAAGGAGTAAATAGGACAAAACATGTTAGAGGCCTGGTGCACACCAGGTGCTCATTAAGGCCTAGTTTCCTACCTTCTCCTCCCAAGACCAGTGAGAGCCACAGTTCTGACACAGACTGGGCACACTGTTCATTCAAGGTCAATTCCCACTGCAAATTCAGAATGCAGAGGTGCCACAAAGCCATCTAGGCTGTGGTTTAAAATGTTTCATTGTCCAATCATCAGAGGGAAAGTAGGCAGCACACTTAAAGGCCATACATCATCTCCTAAAGCCACACCTGTCCTGCCCACAGCCAACAGTTGGCTCTGCCCTGAAAATGAAAAATGGGCTCCCAGAGACAGCAGACCCCAGGCTGCAGCAGGGAAAGAGCTTGCCTAACCTCAAAGAACCCCATCCCCACACATCTCCGCCCCAAGAAGAGTCGCTCTCAGAATGTCATCCAAAACTTAAGACACTCTTACCACACCCCAGCCCTGTCATGTGAAAGCACTATATAAAATTCACATTCCTTGTGTTCTTCTGGCCACTAACTTGCTGGGTGGCCCTCAGAACAGAGAACTAAATCCAGCTGTCTTCTCAGCCAAGTACAAGAGTGACCACACAGGAGCATTGCCGTAGCCAAGGTAGTGGGGAAGGCATTCTTCCACTCCACCCCCAACCAGCCACCCTCCCAGCTACCCATACCTCCAATAGGTCAAGTTTTCCAAGCCCCAATGGTCCAAACCTCTCCCTTCCTCCTTCTGATCTGAGCTCCGATCCTATCAGATTAGCCAGTAGGGAGTTTTACACTTAGTCTTTGCTGGTCTCTCTCCTCCTATTTTGTCTGTACTCCAATGATGTTACTACCCACATGTAAAACCACTGATCATTATTATCAGTTGAATGTGTCACCCCAAAAAAAGACATGTGGGAGTCCTATCCCCCGGGATATCAGAATGTGGCCTTATCTAGAGACAGGACCTTCACAAAAATAATTAAGGTAAAATGAGATAATGAGGGTGAGCCCTAATTCAATAACTGGTATCCTTATAAAAGGGGCAAAACCTGGTCACAGAGACCAATGCACACAGGGAGAACACTATGTGAAGATGAAGGGGTCAGGTGATACTTCCACAAGCCAAAGAATGCCAAAGATTGCCAGCAAACCCCAGAAAGCTGGGAGAGAGGCCTGGAACAGACCTTGCCCAGTGCCTTCAGAAGGAACGTGGTTCTGCCAACACCTTGACAGTGGACTTCTAAACCCCAGAGCTGTAAGACAGTACATTGCTAATATTCCTGCCACGCAGGGTGGTACTCTGTTACAGCAGCCTTAACAAACTAATACAACCATTAGTGTCACGTATGCTGAGGCCAGGCCTACTGGGCAGTGGTCCTTGGTCCTGTGTAGCTCATCACAGTCACACAAAGGGGCACAACCATCCTGTAAGTGCTGGATGAGATAAGCCACACACCTCTAACCTCTAGGACTCTGATCCTAGCGACAAGGGAGCCCCCTTCTGCCAGAGCCAGGCCTGCCAGCTCCCAGGCACCTGGGCACTTCTGGGGTTGGTGCCAATTGCCAATGCACAGTGTCTGGCAGAAAGGCCAGCAACGGATGCCTCCCCTCAGCCCTTGGGAGGCACTGGGAGTTGTTTGATGAGTTGATTACTTTCGATCCACAGGCCAGAGTTGGAAGAGTGAAGGGAGCCATGTCCAGAGAAAGAAAAGGGGAGAGGGTCAGGAGAGGAAAAGGGAAGGAACAAGTAATAGCAAACACGTAAACAGAGTTTACTGTGTCCTAGACATGGACTAACAGAGTTGTCTGGATTATCCTAGTAATTTCTAACAAATGACCTTTGAAGAATGGTCTAATGTTGATTCTATTTTACAAGTGGAGAAACAGAACTTCAGCAAGCTGAACTGGCTTGTCAAGGTCACACAGCATGTTGGCACCCAATTCCACCACAAGTCTCCCTGCCTCAAAGTCCATGACCCTAACCCAGGGATTCCCAACCCCGTGCCCATGGGCGCCATGCACCCGCGGCCCGATTTGTGTGCGCCCGCCACGATTTGACTGCATCAGAAGTTTTTCATAAACACTAAGTAAAACTATAATTTATTTTTATACATTTGTTAGAATTTTAAAATATTGTTTGAGTATCTACACAGGTTTATTATATTCGTTGGTATGTTTGCGATACCGTATGTATAAGTTTTTCTCTAGCTTTCGCCTTTGCACATGTCGCGTCTTGTTTAGCCGCTGCACTCTTTAAACTCTCCTCCACCCAACCGGGAGACGCCAAGTTGCCATTTTGATTGCGGTTGCTGGACTGATCAGGTCGTGACGGTTAGCTAGGATCACAGTGTTTTGATATATTCGATTTTAAATGAACTAAAAGCGAGGTAGGTAATCTATTATGATGGTGGCAATTTGATATGATATTGTAGTTCTATAACTATTTTTACTTTTATTTTTTTAGTCCTAAAATGAGTGGACCAAATAAGAGAAAACGAACCTATAATTTTTTTTTTAATATTATTATATTTTATTGTTAAATTTAATGGGGTGACATTGGTTGGTAACAATTAGACAGTTTCCCAATGAACAACTCCACATCACATCACCCATGCATCGCATTATGTGCCCAGCTCCCAGAATCAGGTCCCCCTCCAACCCAATATATCTGGTGTCCACTCCCTACACAACTCTCCCTCCCCCCTCCCCCCTCCTCTCCAGGTAAACACCAAACCATTGAGTGTGTCCATAATG
>PVKE010037577.1:0-15838 GCA_004027555.1 Craseonycteris thonglongyai
TGTATATCTGTAAAGGCCTTAATTCCTCCTTCATATCTAAAGGTTAATTTTGCTGGATAGTTAATTCTTGGCTGGAAATTTCTCTCTTTTCATATTTTGAAGATTGGGCTCCACTCCCTCCTGGCTTGCAGAGTTTCTGCTGAGAAGTCTGGTGACAGCCTGATAGGTTTTCCTTTGAAAGTTATGTTTTGTTTTTCCCAGGCAGCCTTGAGGATTTTTTCTTTGTCATTGATTTTTGTCATCTTCAGAACAATGTGCCTTGGAGAAGATCTGCTAGGGTCTAGGTAGTTAGGGCTTCTGCTTTTCTCTTGGATTTGGGGCTGTAATTCCTTCCACAGGTTAGGGAAATTTTCATCCACTATTTGTTTTAGTAGACTCTGAGAAGATTTCATCTCGCTTCCTTCTGGTACCCCTATTATTCTAATATTGTTCTTTGGGATGGAGTCAGAAAGTTCTTATAGGTCTCTTTCATCTCTCTTGATTTTCCTTTCCCTTTCTTCTTCCCTCTCTGACATTTCCATGTTTGTATCTTCAATTTCACTCATCCTTTCCTCTAGCTGGTCAGCCCTGTTTCCTATGCTGGTCAGTTCTTTTTTCAGCTCTCCCATGATGCCTTTCATTTCAAGGAGTTCCTTTTGGCTCTGCTCTAGTTTCTCAATTTTGTTGGTAAAGTACTCATTTTGCTCAGAAAATTTCTTGTTGAGGTCATTTAACTGTGTCTGGGTACTTTGCCAGCATTGAGTGAGCTCTCTGAGTGTCTTGATTAATGCAGCCCTGAATTCTGTTTCACTTAGATTTGATTCCAAGTGTGCAAGCTCCTTTACTAAAGACTGCCCCTCATCTTCTGGAGGGTCTTTGGATTCTGAGGTGTGCATTGTGTTTGATGTGGTTCTTTTTGCTTTACGCATTTGTCTGTTTTTCCTCTGGGGGTTTGCCTATCAGATGGGCTTCTCTTTATTTTTCTTTTGAACTCAGTTGTGGGAGAAGGAGATTTTGGGAGAGGGTTGGGGGAAGCAGACAGCTTCTGTGTCCTGGGGCACTTCAGGTTGCTGTCTTAGCTGTTAGATAGCAGGATAGTAAAGGTGTGGCCAGGGATGGGGGCATGTGAGTAGGAGCTAGGGCGGGCCTGAGACACAATAGCAAATTCCTCTTTCAGCAGGGGGGCTGGTGGTTCAGTGGGGGCTGGACGAAGGAGCTCTGGTCTTTCTCTCCTCCTCCTGGCTGCCTCTCCTTCAGTAGTATCTATAAGCCACGCCCACAGGGCAGCAATTGGATGGGCTGGGGATTGGCAGAGGCCCTGGTCAGCTGCGCAGTCCAACGCGCAGGCAATGCCATCGGGGCAATCTGGTCGGCAGCCCAGTTGCGCGCAAGTGTTGCAATGCCCTAGAGGCCCGGTGGGGGGACGCCAAAAGCCCAGTTGCATGCTCGCGAGCAGGCAGCAGTGCTTCAGCGGCCCAATGGGCAGGGCGCCGAAAGCAGGTCTTGGGCGCAGACAGTGGCACTGTGGCGGCCTGGTGAGCAAGGTACCAAAAGCCCTGTAGCACGCTGGCGAGCAGGCAGCGGTGCCTGGCAGCCCGGTGGGTGGGGCGCCGAAAGCCTGGGTGTGCACTTGCATGCTGGCAGCCGTGCCGCAGCGGCCTGGTGAGCGGGGCACCAAAAGCCCAATTGCGCGCTGGCAAGCAAGCAGCAGTGTCGCGGCGGCCCGGGGTGCGGGGCGCCGAAAGCCCAGTTTCGTGCTGGCAGCGGCGCTGTGGTGGCCTGGTGGGCAGGGTGCTGAAAGCCTGGGTGCATGCACGTAGGGGTGCTGCAGCAGGGGTGCCGAAAGCCCTGTGCGCACAAGCCGTAACTCGGGCGGCAGTTACTCTATGCTCCCGGGTCTGTTGAGACCGCTGGATTCACTCTAAGCACGTCCAATGCAGCTATGCCTACTCAAGCCCCAGCCCTCACTCCAAGAGCCCTGTCCTCAGAAGGCGCTCCCTCACAGTCAATCTCCCCCCTAAATCAGGGGTGCTGAGCTGCTGTGGGCTGGTGCCCTGCTCTCACCCCGCCCGCCGGGAAGTGCAGCCGCCCTGCTCCACAGTCCCTGTTCCACTTTAGGCTCTGTGATCTGATTAGGGCACTGCGTGCTGTCCCTTGAGTTCAGATGTTAAATTGTCCACAGTCTTGTGGGGATTCCACGCTCCCTAGGTCTCGGCTTCCAGCCCGCCCTCGATCCAGCTCCACTTTGACTGTAGTCCCCCAACCACCCTTTGTTTTTGCCAGCCCTGGGCTGAACTCCGAGTCTCTGTCCCCGAACCACTGCTTCCCTTTCCCTCTCCCGCTCTCCCCCTTCTTCTCTAACCTTTGTGTGTTCTGCGTTGTGTGGTTCTCTTAGTTGAGGTTTCTTCTCAGGGTTTCCCCTGTGGATTCCCCTCTGTTCACAAGGCCCTTCCCAGGCAGTTATCGGCGTTCTCCTCTCATGCCGCCATCTTTGATTTCCAGAGTCAGTATCCCTCTTAGATTATTTAAGTAATATTTCCTTTCTAATTTTATGAGAAGTGTGTGTACATGTATTCAGGCACATTGCTTGTTAAAGGAGTATGATTACAAACTGATTAATTACCATAAGCTATAACAAAACTTTATAAGCTTGAAAAGATTATAATCGTGGTTTTGATGATAAATATTTTTAAATATTTATTTTACTGTTTTTGAAGGGGGCGGGAGGGCCCTGAGCATTCTTCATAGTTGTGTGACTTCAGTTTTTGACAGTTTCATTTCACACAGGTGGTTAGGAGGGACCTCACAGGGTGGTAATTGGGCTAGGGGCTATCCCCCATAGGAGGTATGCTCCCACAAGCTGGAGCCTGAACTGGGGGCCTCTCACATGGGAAGTTCACCCTGGCGAGAACTGAACTGGGGTCTCCCTCATGGGGAAGCACACCCAAGATTTGATTCTTGGTCCCCAGGGATACAGAGAGAGCACTTAACTCACTGAGCCATCCCAGCTTCAGTGATATTTTGATATTTTATGATGGCAGGTTTTCTCACAACTGAGATAAGAATTATATTCTAATTTTCTAAAATAACTGCTAAATCTAATTATACCAAAATTAACACTGAAATCTGCTATTAGATTGGTGGTCACACATCTGCATTATTGAGGTTTTATTTTACTGTTTTGAAAGAAAGAGAGAGAGAGAGAATGAATTATTGATAGCTCAGAGCAATCTCCATAGTTGAATATCATTCACTGTGACATGGTTTCACTTCAGACAGGTTTATGTGGAACCACATGGTGTGGGAACCAAACGGGGGCCTTCCACATGGAGGTGAGAATCTTCACCACTGAGCCATCTCGGTGGTTGTATTATGCCATAGTTTATCATATGGAGTTTGCAAAGGCTGAGGCCAGGAATTGAACCCCAGACCTTATGATTGTGAGGCAAGCAATCAACTGCTAAGCTATCCTGGCATCCTGTGGTAGAGTTTTATAGAAACAAACAAACAACAACAACAACAAAATATATATATATATGCTCTTTTGTACTCTATTAGAGTACAAAAAGGAAATATTTTCAAAGGAAAACCTAACCTAGATTATATAATTTTTATGTAGCATTACTTCATATATAGGAACAAGATATGCTTTTACTCTATTTTTATGTCTATTTTCTAAATAGTTATTCAGGGAAGCCGGGATGGCTCAGTGAATTAAGCGCTCACTTTGAGGCCTGTGCGGACCCATATGCTGAACTGGGGAGTGCCCCCAGTTTGGTTCTCACCAGGGTGAGACCCTGGCCCAGTTCCTGCCCTGTGCAGCCTTGCGCCCACCTGTGGAATGAAACTATACGGAAAACTAATGTCAACTATGGAGACTGCTCTGGGCCCTCCCCCTTCTCTCTGTCTCCCTCTGTCTCTGTTTCTCTCTGTCAAAAATAAATAAAATAAATCTTTAAAAAACAAACAAACAAAAAAAGACACCAACAATAAATCATTGAGCATTACCTCCTTACTGATGCTATATATTATAGAGTAAGTCCCATATATAGGAACTATCTCAAATGAAAACCAATTTCTTACCAACAAAAGCAAAAAGAAAAATTTTACTGGGTCCTTTTATTGAGGTACTTAAACTACTCTATTTAGTATGTTGTAATATAAACAAATAATCTCTCCTATTTATATTCTGTAAATACTTTATACTCTGCTTAATAGATAATAGTTGCTCAATAGTATGAAATATTACCTTGATTCACAGGATTGTGTAGTTTTAACACAATAGATACTTTAAAGCTTAAAAAAAGCTTGCTATACTCAATTGACTAGTTTTCGTGTGGGGTCAATTATTTAGATAGAAGCATTAAGCACTAAGGCCTTTAAAGATATAACATGTTAGGAAATTAAAAATACCATTATCATCTGGAGGAAAATGTCATTGAGTAACCACAAGTATTTATAAAAACTGAATGGGTTTTGTAGGTAATATCTCACTAGTTAATATTTGGGCATTGTTTCAAGACCTATCATGACTAAAAATATGGATAGAAATTTAATTGCAGCAAGAAATAAACTTAGAGAAATACAAAATTTGGTACAAAGTTTGTTTTGGTACAAAAGTTTGTTTTGTTATTTAAAAGCTGCCAAGCAGAAGGCAGAGTGATTTGTCTCCTCTAAACAATGCCAATTACTGCTTTGCAAACAGAAATGACAAAATACTCAGGAAACAATTGGGGCTGCATTAATCACTATACAATTGCTATCCTGCTGTATAATCTTTTTTCTTTCAGCCATTGTGACTGAATGCTTAGTCCTCGAATAATTTCTAATCATCCATCCCCGGGAAAGTACAATAGGTTACTGAGTTTCAAAGCTTTAATTTTTATGACTCTGTTAGAATTTAGTCTTGCAGAAATTTTCACAGAGTACTTGGAAATATTTTAACAGAAACTATCATTAGAATTGGTAGGATCATTATTATTAATAAATTTAAAACAGACATAAAGTGAAGTGGACCAGTAGTGAGATACATAAAGACAGATTATGATGCAAGAAATCAGAAATTGGATTTTATTAATGTAGGCTTTACTCGAAAATATTGGTTCCCAAACCAGCATCCATTTTTTATCCTAACTAGTTTAGTCTCTTATTCCTCATCCTTGCTGCTCTTTTATAGCACCTGAAACTACCCACTTCCTGGGCTCTCAAAGTGCGCCTGATAGGCTTAAGGCAAAGCACTGATCATCTTTAAATTCATGATCAGTGACTGGCTAGAGAAGCTAGACTAAGTGGTGTTCTTTGAGGACATGTGACCCAATTTGGGTCAAGAAGATTGAAGGAAATAGTTGAGAGAGGCTTCTGAAAAAGGGATTAGCAGAAAGGGTCACATCATCTTTCCTTGTCCTCTGTACATTGTCTATACACTTGAGGCTCTGAACTCAGCAATATGAGAATGAGGATGGCATACACAGAAGCTGCGCTTCCACTCACTTCTCAGACTTGCACAGGCATGTATGTGAGTGGAGAGAGTTCCTGATTGATACTGCCACTTCAATCAGATTATTTTTGTGCTTTAGAAGAACAGGGATTTCCTTTGATTGTTAGAATGCTTTATTTACTGCTTATATTTGCTTCCTCTTTAAAAAAAAAATTTTCCATAGGGATGTGGGGGTTTTCCATTCTAATTAAACTTCACAAAATTATCCTAACCCTTTTTATTTTATCCAATAATTACACTTTCTTTTCTCACACAACCTCTTATTTCAAGACCCCCTTTTTTTAAAAAATAATATTATGCTTGTTTATATGTTGATGTCCTTGAACAAATTAAAAAAAGTATAAATTTCTAGTGGTAGTATTTATAACATGTTTCCTTTCTTCTATCTTATGACCAATAGTACTCATATTTAGGATCATCACCCAGAGGAAGATAAGCACACACCATCCTTAACTAATTGCAGTTTTTCCTCTTTAGAAAAATATTTCTATTTGCACCCAAAAGTTTCAGAAAACCTGAATTCAATAACTGTTCAGTGCAAAGTAGGCTTCTAGCAAGTCTAAGAATGAACTACTTAAAAGCAGGAAAAAAAATTTCATTTCAATAAATATTTTAGTAAGTAATACTACAGGCTATAGATTGTCTTAAAATTGAAGAAAGATATGAACAAGGCAGAAATATTCTTGCCATTAAGGATAATTATGTTCTGATTTATGTATATGTGTATGTATACACTGAAATAAACAGTGAATGAGCAGATAAATTCAACAAAATTAAACTTTTTTTTTTAAGATTTATTTTATTGTTTTGACAGAGAGAGAGGCAGAGACAGAGAGAAGGGGGAGGGCACAGAGCAGTCTTTGTAGTTGTATGTCATTAGTTTTTGACATGGTTTCATTCCACACAGGTGGGGAGGGGACATGCAAGGTGGGAACCAGTCAGGCAGCCTCCCAAATGGAAGACATACCCCATCAAGCTGGAGGCCAAACCTGGGGCATCCCACATGGGAAGCTCGCCCTGGCCAGAAACAAATGGGGGGCCTCCCACAAGGGAAACACACCCAGTTCTACATATGGGTGGGTTCACAGAGGCCGGGGCCTGGATTCAATCCTTAGATCCAGGACTGCAAGGCAAGTGCTTAATCTGATGAGCCATCCCAGCGTCCCCCAAACTCAAATTCTTATAAGTGCTACAAGAAAAATAAATGTGATAGTGGGTTAGACATGTAAGTGGAGAGGAAAAGTTCGTGATTGTAAAGTCAGAGAGCCTATTTGGAGGGGAAGAGGCTATGTGAATAGCCAAGGGAAGACAAGTTTTCTGCAGAGACAAGGAAGTAAAATAAAGTATAAAATGCATAAGAACTTGGCATAATCAAGAAATAGCATATTTTTAAAAGAGAGACCTAGAGGAAGGTCAAATATTTGGTTATAACAGCAATGGTAAGCCATTTGATGGTGTAAGTGGAAGGAAATATGATTTATATTTTTAAAAAGTTACTCTTGCTTCTTTGTGGAGAAGTGTTTGTGGGAAGTAGAAGACACAGGAGAGTAATTTAGGAGGTGGCCACAAATGTCCAAACACAGATGACAATTTAGATTGGTGGCATTAAAGAAGTAAAGCAGTGATGGAGTTGAGCTATGTCTTAGAGTTAAAATTTTAGGACTTGCTTGTCAACAGAATTAAAGTATGAGAGAATCAGGAAAATTAAATTTGGATCTAAGAGGGGTAGGTAAAAAGGAGATTTGCTATACTCCAGAAATAAAAAAACAAACAAACTGATAGCATTTTTTATTGAGATTATGTTAAATTTATATATCAACAAAGGGAGAATTGATATCTTCATGATTTTGAGAATTCTTCTCCAAGAATGGGGTCTTTAAACTTGTTCAAGTTTTTTTTTATCTTTTCAGAAATGTTTGAAGTTATCCCTATTTATATTTATACATTTTGTTATATTTCATCACAAGTATATTTTTAAAAATCTATTGTAAATAGATTCTTCTCATTATATTTTAATGCTTATTGTTTATATATAGGAAAGTAATGATTTTGGTGTGTCAGTTTTATATCCTATTAATTTGTTAAAATTTTTATTGTTTTTGAAATACTTAATTTGGTTTTCTTGGTTTTTCACAAGCATAATCACATCATCTGCAAATAAAAATTTTAGTTCTTCCTTTCATATTTTTATTTTTTAAAGGATTGCTATTAAAATTTAGCTAATACAATATTAGTTCCAGTACACCATAGTTATTCAATGTTTATGTACCCAAAAAGTGATCACCATAATTAAGTCCAGCAACCATCTGACACCATACCACACTACTATACTGTTATTGGCTATATTCCCTATGCTGTACATTATTATATCCTCATGACTTGTTTTGTACCAGGAAATTAAAAACTCTTATTTCTTCACTTTCTTCTCACCATTTTTGATTTTTCAATTAAAGTTTACATTCAATATTATTTTATATTAATTTCAGGCATACAGCATAGTGGTTAGGCATTTATATAATTTAAGAAGTGATCCATCTGACTAGTCTAGTCCACTTGGCACTATATGTAGTTATGGTTTACTTTACATCTCCGTGACTATTTCAAAACAACCAATTTACACTTAATTGCTTCATCTTCTTCACCCTTCCCATCCTATCTATCACCCCAATATCTAGTACCCATCTGATACCATACATAGTTATTACAATACTATTGACTATATTCTTTATATTATACACTACATCCCTATGACCATCTTGTAACACCCAATTTGTACTTTTTAATCCCTTCCCCCTTTTCACCCATTGCCCAAACCCCCCGCCATCTGGCAAGCATCAAAACGTTCTCTGTATTTATGAGTGTGTTTCTGTTTTGTTAATTTTGTTCTTTAGATTCTACATTTAAAGAAAATGACATTGCATCTATCTATCTCTGTCTGACATTCTTCACTTAGCACAATACCCTCCATGTTTATCAATGCCTCTGTAGATGGTAAAAACCCACTTCCTTCCATGACCAAGAAATATCCCACTATATATATGTACCACCACCTCTCTGTCCACTCATTCATGGACAGGCACCAGGCTGCCTTCATATTCTGACCATTGTAACCAATGCAGCAATAAACATATAGATATACTTCCCCTTGAAGAGGCAGCATTTTGGGTTTCTTCAGATAAATACCCAGAATTGGGATTGCTGGGTATTTCTTTGTCTCTTGTTATAACCTATGAATAATATATTTTATCTGGTATTGATAATTATAAGCATTGATAACACAGCTTTTTGTTTGTTTGTTTGTTTGTTTTATTCCCATTTTCATGAAATGTCTTTTTCCTTCCCCTTATTTCAGTCTCTGTGTGTCTTTTGATTGGAACATTTAATCCATTTACAATTAAAGTGATTGTTGATAGATATGTTGTTATTGCCATTTTATTATTCATATTTTGATCTTTTGTTTTCATCTCAAAAACATCCATCTAAGATTTCTTGTAATACTAGATTGGTGGTGATGAACTCCCTTCAGTGTTTGCTTGTCTAGGAAGCTCTTTATCTGTTCTTCAATTAAAAATGATAGCCTTGTAGGGTACAGACATCTTTGTTGTAGGTCCTTTCTTTTCATCACTTTGAATATTTTATGCCAATCACTTCTGGCCTGCAGTTTTTGTTGAGAAATCAGATGACGGTGTTATGGAAGTTCACTTGTAGGTAACTGCCTTGCTCTTGCTGCTTTTAAGATTATCTCTTTGTCTTTAACCTTTGGCCTTTTACTTATGATGTGTCTTGGTATGGATCTCTTTTTGTTCACCTTATTTGGGACTCTGGGCTTCCTGGTTTTATATGCCCATTTTTTTTTTTTTTTTGCCAGGTGAGAAAATATTTCAATCATTATTTCTTCAAATATGTTCTTAATCCATTGCACTCTCTCTTCTTCTTATACCCTTATGATGTTAGTGTTGATACCCTTGACATTGTCCCACGGGCCCCTATACTATCCTCACTTTTTTACTTCTTTTTTTTTTTTTCTTTTTGGTGTTCTGGTTGGGTGTTTTGTCACCTTATATTATAATTTGATCCTCTGCTTAATCTAATCTTCTGTTGATTCCCTCTAATGTAGGTTTTATTTGAGTTGTTGTATTTTTCATTTCTGACTGGTCCTATTTTATGTTTTCTATTGCTATTTTTATGTTTCCTATCTCTTTTTTGAAGGTCACCCTGAGATCACTGAACATCCCTATAACCGATGGTCTGAACGTCATGTATGGTAGAATGTTTTGTCTCCATTTTGTTTAGTTCTCTTCCTGGAGCTTTGTTTTCTTCTTTCATTTGAGAATTGTTTGTCTCTCCATTTGGCTGTCTCCCTATGTTTGTTTCCATGTAGTAAGTAGAACTGCTATGTGTCTTAGTAGAGTGGCCTTATGTATTAGGTGTCCTATGGGGCCAAGTGGTACAGTTTCCCTGGTCAGCTGACCTGGCTATTCCAGATATATCTCTTGTGTGGGTTGTATGTGCCCTCCCTACTGTAGTTGAGCCTTGGTTGCTATTTGCACATCAATCACTACTGACCCAAGAGCTGATTGGTTGTGATGACTGGGGTGACTATAGTGGAGGAGCTGTTGTGCAGGGGCTGGCCCTATGGAGCAGGATTCACTTTAGCAAGGCCCTAGTTTCTGCACAGTGCGCCCTTTGGGTGTGCCATGCTTGGAGGCCACTGGGTGATGCTATGGCTAGGTCAGAAGCTGTCCACTGGGGATGCTAACTCTGGAGCCTCTTGGGAAGAGCCCTGCCACAGGCCAATGTCAGCAGCAGCCTGTGCCCTGCTCAAGGATACCTGGAATGAGCCACAATACTGATCTTAGAGGATCTAAGTCATGGATATGTCCAGCTCTCACTAGTGCCGGACTTAGGGCTACTCAGTCAGAAATACAGGGCATGTCAAAGCAAAATGCTGCTTACTTAGGTTTTGTGAACCTTTGAGAAATTTTAGAAAAGTCTATAACATGAACCAAGACAGACTATTTATATGGAAAAAACACTGGAAGCTGCTTAGGTGTGTCTGCAAGTGGGTGGGTCATGGTCTTGTGGTACAGCCAGAGTGAGAATGATTGGTGTTAGCTTGGTTGATGGAAACTCAGATATGATGGCTGCCTGCATATGCACACCAGGAAGAGGGATGATTCATAAATAAATAGTGGATTCTGCCAGATCCTCTTTCTGGAAGAAAGCTGCCCAGCCATCCTTCATCCTGAAGCCAGACAATTCAGTTCCTCCCCATATGTTGCTGAAGCCTTGTAAGTAAGTGTCCAGCACTAGAGCTCTGAATGAGTGAGACTGTCAGTGAGTACGTCCATGTGAGGGCCCTTTACAAGGAACACCTGGGACTGCAGCCACCCTTCATCTTACTCAGCCACAGTTGGTTTTCACAGCCAGAAGTTACAGAGACTTCTCTCCCCAGCAATGGAACCCTGGAATGGGGAGCTTATTGTGGGGCTGGAACCCATCACTCCTCCTGGAACCTCAGCAGCCAAGATATCCCACCCAATTTTTAATGGCCACACCCAGGTGTGGGACCAACCAGTTCTGTGTCTCTGCCCCTCCCACGAGTCTCAAGGTGTCTGCTTCTGTATGTCTTTAGTTGTAGGGCTTCAGTTCTGCTAGACTTCAGGCATTCTCAATGATGGTGGTTTAGTTGTAATTTTCATGTGGTCGTGAGAGGAGGCAAGCACAATATTTACCTACTCTGCCAGCTTGGCCAGAATCTTCTTTTCATATCCCTATGCCTTAACTTTCTCTTATTTCAGCAATTGATAAGCTAATGATATCAATAAAACATTTAACAATAATGACAAAAACAGGCATTCTTGTCTTATTTCTGATTTATACTGCCTCCACTCTTTACTGTTATGTAAGATTTGACCTGCAGACTTGAGACAGTTATTTTTTTATGTTCATAATATGTATACTGATTTCTAATTTATTGATTTATTTATCAAGAATAGAAAATAATTTTTATTTGTCAAATGCATTTTTAGCATTTCTGAAGATACTTTTAAGATGTTTGTCCTTAAATCTACTAAAATAAATAATTAAATTAATAAACACTGTATTAGTGTTTACATTCATATTTCAATGCTATATATTACTGTTTTTTAAATATTTACCTAAAATTTTTTTCACATCAGTGCTCACAGATAATAATGACTTTTGATTTCTTTTTTGTGTAGTTTGTATCAGGTTTTGGTACTCGATGTAACAATGATTTGGAGGGTTAAGTTTTATTTATGTATTTATTTATTTTTGCTGTATTCTGGAACAATTTGCAATAGTATTAGAGTAATCTGGTCTTCAATGTTTGGTAAATTCCACTATGAATCCTCATAATATACTGCTTCTTGTGTAAATAGGCCTTGATTAACTTTATCTTTTTTGTGAAAATTGTTTTCTTCTATCACTAGTGAGGCAATCTAAGTTAATAATTTTTTTCCTTTGAAAATTATCTATTTCATGTAGATTTTAAAATTTATTCTTAGAGGAATGTACACTTCTCTAAGGATTAAAAAATAATTGATTTGATGTTTTGTTTTGACCTTTGTTATTGCTATTTCATTATGTTACGTATTTACGTTCTTTACTCTGTAATTTTTCCTAATAAGGTTGTGTAATGAAATGTTCTTTTGGTTAATTTTTAAAGAATTAGATTATCATTTTTTTACTCATTCATCATATCTCACTTTTATCTTTGTGAATTATTTCTTGTTTACTTCTGTTTTTCTTTCTTTATTTCCCCTGACCTTTTGTAGAATTTTTATTATATTCATTTTTTTATTTTTAGTAATATAAATGTTTGAATATGAATTTTCCTCTGGGTACTATTTTAATTATATTTCTTACACTTTTAACATACATTACTTTCATTATTATTTTCTTCTATCTTAATTTGTTTTTTACATTATTCCATTAGTTATTTTATTAAGCCCATTCAATACCCAAGTAAAAGTTTCTAGTTCAATTTTAATTTTGTTGTTATATTATGATTTTATTGCTTAGTGGCCAGAGAATACATTTTATTTTTCAACTTTCTGTAATTTGTTGAGATTTTGTTTATGGCCTAAATGATTTTTAACTTTCAAGATTGTTTCATGTACAATTAACAGAAATTATGTTATTTAATATTGGGATGGATATATTTCAATAAATAATATAGATATAAATATGATCTATCTAGACCCTCACATAATACTTTTGCTTTCAACCTGTCTTGAACTAAGACAACTTTTTAAAAATTACATTTATTGGGGTGACATTGGTAATAAAATTATATAGGTTTTAAGTGTACCCCTATGTTCATTATAGATTCATGATGGCCAAGACATTGGAACAGGAAGTGTTCTTTGATAGATGATTGAATAAAAAAGATGTGGTACACATATATAATGGAATATTACTCAGTCATAAGAAAAGATAAAATACTGCCCTTTGTAACAACATGAATGAATCTTGAGATTAACATGCTAAGCAAAATAAGTCACACTAAGACAATTTTATTGTATCAAAGTCTATTATTAATGTGTTTCTAAGGCATTATTTGTAGATTTTGCTTTGCAAAAATTATTTCTATATTATATGGTGTTTAGAGATTCATAACTCTTATCTTGACATGAAGATATAACATTATAACGTAACTTTTTCTCATTTAATACTTTTTAGCTTCAATTAAACTTTGATATCAAGTTGTGATCCATGCTTTTCTGTTTTTGCTGTTATTTGTTGTTCAGCCTTTGACCTTTAGTCTCTGATTTTTTAGGTGATTCTCTTATATGAAACATAAAGATGTATTTTTCTGTGTAAATCTATCTAAATTTATTTTTCTTTTAGTAGTGAATTAAGCGTATAAACATTTAGTAATTAGAAATTTAATGTGTCATACATGCTCTTAAAAATGTTTCTTTCAGTATTAGAAAATTTGTATTTTGGTCCAATGTTTACTTTAATGTGAATATTGCATTCTCCACTTTCTTTAGGTGTATCTATGAGCCCATATTATAAACACGTAGAATATTCACTTAGTATTTCTTTCTTCATCTTTCCTCATCCTTCATCATCTAATTTTTGCCAACCATATTATCTTTCTTAATATTTATATTCTTACTCTTAAATATACAGGTGATGACTAAGTTTATGTGTGAACTTGACTGAAGCACAGGATACAAATATTTGGCTAAACATTATTTTCTGGATGTGTCTATGAAGGTTTTTCTCGATAAAATTAGTACTTGAACTAGATTCAGTAAGGTAATTTGAGATTTCAAATGTGTGTGGCCGTCATCAACCTACTGAGGACTTAAATACAACAAAAAAATAAAAAATGAAAAATTTGGCTCTTTCTGCCTGATTGCTGAACTAGATCATTGATCTGTCCTCAGTGCTGCTGGTTCTCAGGACTTCAGAACAGGCTAAGAATTTACATCTTCAGCTCCCCTGTTTTTCAGGCCTTCCAACTGAGAATTGGACCAACTGAATTATACCACAGGCTTTTCTGGGTCTCCAGCTTGCGCTTTGTATATTATGAGACTTCTCACTCTCCATACTTGTGTAGCCAATTTATTATAGTGAACTTCTTCTGTAGTATATACATCCTATTACATCTGTTTCTCTAGAGAACTCTGACTAATACAATACTCAAGCTTCTTGTATTCAAATGCTATCCTTTGACTCTCAACCACTACCTATGAGGAAATGGTTTAACATATTCTGTTTTCCTTTTTCTCTCTTCTATGCTTTTTTTTTTTGCTTTTCTTTTTTAAAGCATATAATATATGCACACTATTTACTCACAACCCCTCCTTTGATTTAGTGTCATATGCAGTTTTATGTAGTAACTGCTCAATCCCAAAATTTTATACAGAATCTTTTAAAATCATCTTCTGATGGTATAAACTCATCTTCTAGTAGGTTTCTCTGGAAAGACACATAAATTTGAATTTTGCACATTTAATACTGTTTTCTCACAGCCATTATATTGGGAGGGGGAAGAAAAAACTTGGCTGGGAAAAAAGATTGTGGCTCACATTTTTTTCCTTCGTGTATTTAGTAGATATTGTGCCATTATCCTTGAATTTAATGTTCCTTTTAAGTAGTCAAATGCCAACATTATTTTCTGTACTCTGAAAGTGCACTGATGTGTTTTTAATTACAAACATAATAGTTATGTGTTATCTTTAAAATCTTATAATCTCAGTAAAAAATAAAAATGTTAATATTAAGCATCCTAGGTCAACTTTATCAGGTATATTATGTATCTTTCCTGTATGCAGTTTCAGTATTTTAAATATATGGGCTTCTTGTATTCTAACTTAATAAAATAATAGTTTTGTTTTATTGTTATTCTTTATTATTATTTTATTATTATTATTATTATTATTATTATTTATGGTACTCCTGTTATGTGTACATGGATTTTCTTTGCTGATTATGTATACTCAATTTTCTTGTTCTTCCTACCTTCTATGTCTTTCTCTTTAATTCTAATTTTTTTCTCATTTATGTCCTCTCTATGTTATTTACTCTACTTTAAATAGTTAAATATTTGAGGTACCTTGTAATTTAATCTTTTTTTTAAATACATTTTATTTATTTATTTATTTTTGACAGAGAGAGAGAGAGAGAGAGAGAGAGAGAGAGAGAGAGAGAGAGAGACAGAGAGAAAGAGAGAGAGAGAGAAAGAGATACAGAGACAGATAGAGAACTGAACTAGGGGAGCTCCCAGTTCAGCATATGGTTCCGCACTGGCCGGGGCCAGGATTCAATTCCCGGGTCCCTGGCGCTGCAAAGTGAGCGCTTAACCCACTGAGCCATCCCAGCATCCCCTAATCTTAATTCATAAATTAACTTTGAGTTATTTCCAAGTTTAGTCATTTCATATTTAACATCATCTGTTATCTGAATCTCATTACCTCTTTTTTTTAAGTTTGTGATTTCTATTTTTTAATGTTCTTTTACATATAATTTCTCATTTAATTATTTTTAATTCTGGCAGAAATCCTGCTTCCAAGAAAGTTTTGTTCTTGTTTTTTTTGTTTAGTGTACCTTTATTGAAGGAATTATTTTGATCCTTGCATTAGTTTTAATATTGTATAAGATGGATCTCATAATTTTATTCCTTATTTCCATGCTTTATTTTCCTGTAGTAGTGGCTAGAAAGATATTCCTTTTGGTGAGGGCAGAGGTGGTAAGTGACTTTAAGTTCTCATATCAAAGGCTCTGCTTTTATTGCAATAAGAATGGCAGTTTTAATATATTAAATCTTTATTTGGTGGTGTTGGTAATTTGTTTATGTTTTCATGTTCTGTTTTATTACAGTAG
>PVKE010037578.1:0-15839 GCA_004027555.1 Craseonycteris thonglongyai
TATGACACCAAATGCAAAAGCAAAGCAAAACTCAGCAAGTGAAACTACATCAAGCTAAAAAGTGTCTCCACAGCAAAGGAAACAACCAACAAAATGAAACGGTAACCTATGGAATGGGGAGAAGTGTATGCAAATCATATCTGATAAGGGGTTAATACTCAAAATACATGAAAAATTCACACACTCCAATAACAAAAACATTAAACAATCCCATTAAAAAATGGTCAGAGGAAACAGGATAGACATTTTTACGAAGGAGTTATACAGGTGGCCTACAGGTACCTGAAATGATGCTGAACAGGACTAATTATCAGGGAAATGCAAATCAACATCACAATGAGATAGCACCTCACACCTGTTAGGTGGTTAGTGTAAAAAAAGACAAGGGATAACAAATGCTGGGCAAGACTGTCAAGAAAAAGGAGCTCTGTGCATTGTTGAAGAAAATGCAAATTGATTTAGCCACTGTGGGAAATATTAGGGGGGGTTCCACAAACTTTTAAATAGAGAACTTATGTATTATTCAGCAATCCTACTACTGGGTATGAAGCCAAAGGAATTGAAATAAGGTCAATGGAAAAGCATGACTATATTCTTTTTTTTTTTATTGTTAAATTTATTGGGGTGACATTGATTGGTAACAACTAGATAGTTTCTGGATGTACAAGGCATGACTATATTCTTATATTTATTGAGGCATTATTCACAATAGCCAAGATATGAAAACAACCTAAGTGTCGGTCAGGAGATGAATGGGTAAGGGAAATGTGATTGACATATACAAGTATACACACCACAGAACACTATCCAGCTAGGGAAAGAAGAAAGTCCTGCTCTTTGTGACAACATGAATAAACTTGGAGGGAATTATGCTAAGTAAGATTAGTCAGGCAGAGAAAGACAAATACTGTATGATCTCTCTTATGCATGGACTCCGTAAAGCAGAACTCAGAAATAGGGAGTAGATTGGTGTTTACTGGGAGCTGTGGGGTGGAGGAAATAAGGATGTTGGTCAAAGAGTATGAACTTGCAGTTAGAAGATGAGTAATTTCTGAAGATCTAATTCACAGAATCCTGACTATGGCTGACGACACTGTATTATACACTTCAAAGATGTTAAGAGACCTTAAATGTTCTCTCCACACACACAAAAGAAATGATAATCATGTGACATGATAGAAATACTAGCTAATGTTTCAGTTGTAATCATAATGTAATACATAAATGTTTCAACTCAACATGTTGTATACTTCAAACTTACACAAAGGTGACTTGTCAATTACACCTCAAAATAAGAGGAACAAATATAAAGATATCAGAAAGATAAAACAAAGATACAGTCCAATCCTGAGCTTGCTTGCTGTCAAGCCTCATTTGTCTCACCTTCATCCTGGCCCTGCTGAAAAGGTGTCACAGAGGAAGCAAATACCTGCTCTCACAATGGAGGAAAGGACAAAGTGGAGATTGGGCAGGTAGACAAAAGGAAACTGGAAGGCTCACTAGGCACAGACTCTTATTGCAATGAGGATCATGTTTGTTTGCCTGTTTTAAATAACATAAAAATGGAGTAATAAAACAGTGTTTATATACAATTATCAGTCAATAAATGCTAGTTCTTGGTATTATCATCAGTAACACTGTTACTATTATTTTCTCATATGATCTTTCCTCTATGCTTCTTGTATTAAAGATGAGAAAATCAGTTTGCCTGAGTAACCAGAAGCAAATAGTAGGCACTGGGAACCACCCAGCTATTCTCTACTCTTTAATCCTTGTCTTAGATTTTATACTTTCAACAGAAACTCTTTTGGTCACATCAGACACACTCAAAAGCCATCAATTACTAAAATATCAACTTCCAGAGTCCCTGTTTTAATTTCTCTTACATCCTGCCAATTGTTCTGGGCAGATCACCTCCACTTTTTATAAAATGTTATCTCTCTAAAAGTGTTTACTCTTCAATTCTGAGAGACTTACTTCATGTTTTGTTTTGTTTTTTAATGATTTTAGATTTTTGACTACATGATGCATGTATAATTAAAGTTTCATGACAATGACAAGTGCACAAATGTCCCTTTAAATCAAAGTTCGGGTGAGATGGGGAAAAGACTCTTGTCTGTTTATGTCACAACTGTCAGGAAGGGACTTTTTAGAATCCTGCATTTCTGAAAATGTAAGACTTTCTCCCCTTGTCCAGCTGACCCCAGCTTCAGTTGCTAGAGCCATCGCAATACATACTTATAGACATATTACATAAGGTGGATCCTTTGTTCTGGGAGGTGTTATAAATTAAATCCGTAACTGCAGGGACTTGCCGGGTGACACTGCTGAGCTGTACTTACCACCTTCACATGGAATATTGACCAAATCCAGCTCACACTGAGATCATTTTCAAAGGCATAAATATATACAGATAAAGCCCACAGCATGGCATAGTGCCTACGGAACACACAGAAACCAAGTATTGTATGATACACACAGAATGAAACTCTCACAGTGGTGATCAATTTATTCCATCAACTACAATGAAGAATCCAGAGATTAGAGCTAGTCAAGTGGTAGAGGTAAAAATTTGGGTCATTACACACATACTTAATCCTCTTTTCTTGAAAGTTTGACTTTTCATCAATTTATCTCAAAGCAGCATCTTATTCAGCTCTTGTAATTGCCTGATTCTGCACAGATATTTTGTCTTGTGTGCACTGAAGTTTTGGACAGATTTCTTTTTCTGTTTTAAAGATGGAATAACAAGGAAAGGAATGAAGTACCTTCCCCCGTGTCCCAAAGCAAGTCTCTGATGCTGCAATCTAAACTTCTAGGCTTCTCATAGGAATTTTGTAATTCTAGAATTCACATGCAAGAAACATTTTACAGTGTGATTGAGAAAGAAATGGAAGCAAAAGACAGACCTATGAGGGATGCATGCTCAAAAGTTGATCTCATTGTATGAGGCAAGGTCCAATTATGAGTGCACCCCCTTGTGGTCTATTTCACCTCAGATTTTACAATACTGAGGATTAGCTTGACAATGGTATTAGGGAAGGATGAACAAAACTAAGAAATCCAACTTGACATCTCCAATTGCTCAGGGTATCTATCATTAAATCTGCAATAAGAGAATGATAATCATAGCAAACATAGTGTTAACTAGAAGGTGGTTAGTACTTATTTTCTGGACACTGTGCCAAATATATCGGATCATGTCATGTGAGCATCATGACAACCATAGGATATATGCAGTGTAATTATCACAATTTGACAGATAAAGACGGTGAGTGTTAATAAGATATAAAACTTCAGCATGATTATAAGCAAGGGGAAAATGCACTTTGAACTCTAGTGGTTTAAACATGAAAAGCTACAAACTTGGCCACAATTTTCCAAGACTATTAAGTATGGATTGAATTATGAGGTCATAATCATTGTATCTCTGTTAAAAAGTGAATGTTAATGATTTGATGGCTATTTCTCAAATTCTAGAAACTAATTTTTAATTCAATCCAATGTATAAAGTCAATATAAAATTGTAAGAATTAGAATTATTAGGGATACCGATGAGGGACTTGGGAATTTAGCTTATGACAGAATGTCCTGAATCCTAACATAGTATCTAGGCAAAAATGTATCTCGTCTTGAATGGTCCTTGAGGCAAAAACCTACAAAACAAGGC
The DNA here is from genome assembly GCA_004027555.1 of Craseonycteris thonglongyai. Classification (NCBI taxonomy): domain Eukaryota; kingdom Metazoa; phylum Chordata; class Mammalia; order Chiroptera; family Craseonycteridae; genus Craseonycteris; species Craseonycteris thonglongyai. Next base: position 3,671 of record PVKE010037578.1, read on the forward strand.
AAAGGAAGGCAAGCAAAAAATTAAGTTGGACTTGAGTCCTAAACTCTTAGAAAGAGTTAGGTTAGAGAGTAGAGGTATAAATAACTCAAACTAATTTAAATGTATATCTCAGGATTTAGCAAATTTGAGAAGTGTTTTTAAACTAGTCAGTGGTTACAGTTGTTGATTCTGGGATGACTACCTAAGGATAACTAAGGGGGAATTCATGAAGACGGCAGTGGAAGGGGAAGGTTGCTGGAGCTTGCTTGGGTTGTCCCACCCTTAGCTCCATTCCTTGGGGCACGGTTGCCTCTGAAGCCTTAGGCCTGCTGCTTCTCAGCGAACGTGCCTGACAAACTTTTGTGGTCTGGTTCCAGTCAAGCAAAATCTGCCTTTTTGCACGAGTTTCTCATACCCAGCACGCACCCTATTTTAAGGGTACAGCCATTGTGAACGAAGAACTCAAGGAGCTAAGCCTTGATAACTTTAAGGGGAAACATTTGGGGCTCTGCTATCCTTTGGGTTTCAACTTCATGTGTTCTACAGAAATCGTTGCTTTTAGTAACAAAGCCAGTGAATCTCATGATGTGAACTGTGACACTGATGCAGTTTCAGTAGGTTCCCATGTTAGCCATCTCACCTGGATAAACACACCGAGGAAAAATGGCCATTTGGATTACACGAGCATCACACTCTTGACAGAGTTGATCAGATTTCCCAAGACTATGGTGTGCTATTAGACGGTCCTGGTCTTGCACTAAGAGGTCTCCTTATAACTGACCCAGTTGTGTCCTCAAGCATTTGAGTGTCAATGATCTCCTGTGGGCCAAAGCATGGAGGAGATCCTTTTCCTGGTGATAGCATTTCAGTTTGTGGAACTCCATGGAGAAGTCTGCTCAGCAAACTGGATGTTGGCTTCTCCTATGATCAAGTCACAACTGACAGCTTCCAGAGATTATTTTGAGAATGTAAATCAGTAGATCATCTCATGAGCAACTGCAGCTTCTCAGAAGAACAGTGAGAACTCACTTTTAATATTTCAAAGTTGACTATGTATCAAGGTAAAAATGAATTACACCTGCATTCATAAATATTACTCTAAATGTTTTGTTTTTTGAAACACTGGCTAAGGTTTTTTAAACATGGTCAGTTACTAACACGTCTTTATTTAAAGATTTTATTTTATTGTTTTGAGGGAAAGTGAGAGAGAGAGAGAGAGAGAGAGAGAGAGAGAGAGAGAGAGAGGGAGAGAGAGAGAGAGAGAAAGAGGGAGAGAGAGAAGAGGGCAGGACCCAAGGGCAGGACCCAAAGCAGTCTCTGTAGTTGTACATCATTAGCTGTGGCATAGTTTCGTTCCACACAGGGAGATGTGGGATCAGTCTGGGTGGAAACTGAACTGGGTGATGCCAGTGTGGGAGGCTAGAACCTTCATCACTGAGCCATCCTGGCAGTTACCAGTTGTGCCGCAACACAGCATATGGGTTTGCATGAACCGGGGCCAGGAATTGAACCTCGGGCCTAGTGATTGCAAAGCAAGTGCTCAACCGCTGAACTATCCTGGCATCCCCAACATTAATCTTTAGTTGGCAACTTCTTGATGGCTAGTTAGTTTATAGGAAGTCTTGTTCACCTATTTCTTTCATCATGTCTTCAGCGGGAAGCACTTGCTTCTTAGCCTTACTTGCATCCTCATGTACAGCACAGTAGTCCTTGAAATTTTCCTCTTGAATTTTCTCTTAAGGTAACAATGATCAGTTTTAAGTTGTTAGCATCAGCAGTCTACATTAACTCTTGGAGTGGTGGTATGAGGGCCGTCCGGAAAAAATCCAGCCACTGTCAATATAATGAGAACAGTTACATGGTTGGATACTTTCTGGAAAGCCTGCATAAATGTGGTCAAACAGAAATGTGAATTATGTTTTTAAAAAATCATGGTGGCAAAGTAACCGATCATGCACATTCTCCATCCCTGAGATTTACTGTCCATATAGTTATTTCACTTCTTTTGTTTGTTAGCCGACTTAATGTCTAGATATTGAGTATAATTATAAAGGATATATACTAAATTCAAGGACCTCATTTTGACATTGTGATTATATTCTTTTTTGAAGTGCTCTATGTAAAGTCTATAATAAACACATTTTAAAATGTTAACATTTATAACACTAAAAAAAAAAAAAGCATCGTGCAGGGATTCTTAAAAATTCAATTTATAGGACTAAATCCTGGAGGGAGTATAACTCAGAATTTCTGACATACAGCCTAGGTAAGCTCTTTATTTCTTTCCTTTTCTTTCCTTTTTATTCTTTTTAAGCTCCCTGGAGACTTTGAAGCTCAGCTAGTTGTGGCACCCACTACCGAGGGTCCTTAGTGAGGTGCAGTGACTTCGTCCCCAGTGTCAATGGCCTAATCAGCAGAGCAGCACTCCAAGTGGGCAATGTGCCCTGCACTTACTTGTTCCTGTCACATCCACAAGCCTGATACGGGCTAAGAGACGTGTGAGTGTGTTCAGAGTTCGTGTTGAGAGGAGGGGAATCCTTTAATCTAGTGACTCTTCCAGATGGTGACACCTATTTTGTTTTGTTTTTATTTTTTTTTATTGTTTTTGACAGAGAGAGAGAGAGACAGGGACAGAGACAGAGACAGAGAGAGAACTGAACTGGGGAACTCCCCCCAGTTCAGCACATGGGTCTGCACGAGCCGGGGCCGGGATTCGATCCTCGGTCCTTGGCGCTGCAAAGTGAGCGCTTAACCCACTGAGCCATCCCGGCTTCCCCAATGACACCTATTTTGAGCAACACTTTATGCTGGAATCTAGGACAATGACACCATTTATGAAAATGCCTGGGAATTAGGAATACCACAAGTGAGCAATCCTTTAAAACCTCTGCGGTTTCTCAGGGAAGAAGTGATTTTCATTTGAGAGATAAAATGGAAGTTCATGTGCAATAGAGACATTTTGCAATGCAATTTAGAAAGGAATGGAAGCAAAAGAAAAGATCCATACTCATGAGTTTAGTTCATTGTAGGAGGCAATGATCCTTTAAATAAGCAGGGTGTGCTTTCAGAACTTGAGAATTTCACTGTCAGGCTTTTACAGTATGGGGAGTTAACTGCTTCGGGAAGGAGGTATCCTGTAAATTGGGCCCTTAAAGATGGTATATGTGAGAGAGAATGGAGTTTATATTTAAATTCTGGATTACAAATATAGAAAATGTGGATAGTAAAATGTTTTATTCTGAAAATAGAATAAAAGAATTTAAGCATTGTAAGAATTTTCCATTAATTCTATTAATGTTAGTATAAATCACGTGTAAAGAGTGTTTTTAATAGAAATACTGAAGGGGAAAATAGGTGCTTTAATTGCTACTAAAAATATGGAAGGCTTTGGAAAATACACAAGATTGCCCAGATTAATTTCCCTCGTCTAGAAATTAACAATAGCTGTATTACTCCATTCTCACCGTGCAATCCTGAACAAAAGAAAATGATGGTTGAAATGATTTTTTATGATTATATCCTGAAGCAATGTGATCAGTTTTCTGAAATGAAAACATGCAAAGAAGAAACTTCATACCTTTGTTTACTATGTTTACTACTTGAAGAACAGGTGAGCTTTATATACCTTTGTCAAAAAATCTCCCCTGGAATGTCTGACCTCTGTTTCGGTGAGTTGGAAATTTCTGAGGTACCGTGGGCTTTGAATGAAGAGGGTGGTATTCTTCTAGGAGTCATTTCATTATTCAGCAGTTACGTTACGTCTGTAATGAATATGCTCACGTTGGTGTTCCAAGGGTCATACGAAACCTCTAGCAATCCCCCCAATTTTCTTCGTTAATGGTAACTCTTTTTATTTTCTGCTCTCCAAATTAATTCGACTCTTTCAAAGTTCTCACTTATATTTTATGAAGTCTTCCTTTTTAGTCTAATGATATCAGAAACCCTTTGCCTCTGTCATCTTTCTCTTTTTTTCATTTCTATTCTCTGCCTTGATAATTTTTTAAGACATGTATTCACATAGTCAGAGATTAAATTTTAGCTGAATCCATCCTCTATCCCATCCTGCAAGCATGTCAATATAAAAATAAACTGCTATCAGCTATAGGGAAATCATGAGTTTTAATGTATTTTTTCCCCTCAGATTAATGCATCCAATGTTTAGATTATTTAAGTGTTTTATAAAATGCCCATTTCACTCACTGTCACCTATGAACATTGTTCAGGTCTTCTCCATAAATCCCTCATAAATTCTCTGGCCTCATCTGCCCCTACTGAGGTGTTTAAATGTCAACATTTCATTCATTTCATCAGACTTCATGATTTCAAGCACTTTATACCCTGCATGGATATAACTTTTTATAACTTAGAACATATTGTTATAATAAATTGGTGATGCAGATACTATTTATCTTATCAATTTTCAGATAGAACAGCCAAGGCTAAATGAGCTGCCCCATATTGTCAATTTAATAAGTGGGGTCTGTGACATTTAGACACAGCTGTTGTAACTTCCAAGTCCTGTACATTTATACTGATGCCAAAACATTGCATTTTCTAGTCAATACCCTATTTTTGTTTTATTTTATTTGAAATTAGAGTATAAGTTCTCCAACAGGAGAAATCATGTCTTATAATTATTATAGGAAAAAAATAAATGAGATAGATGTATATTCTCTGTTACTACTTGCTGATTAAGTAACTAGTTAATTAATATAAATTATCATTTTATTTTACTTACAGGATAGTCTCCATTTTATCTGATTTGCTCAACAGAAATTCCATTTTATTCTTTTGTTTCAGAAGAGAAAAAATAATGACGTATTTTTTCCCAAATATAATGGGAAAGTACATATTTTTTGTTTGTCTTAAAGTTTTGGCCCATGATTTGATTTTGCACAATAATCTCCTGTTTGAAAAACCACGTAGGAAGATGAGACCAGTAGATGGCTCTCTAATTCCTGAATTATAAAGGAGAATGCAGCTAATATGCTTGACTTCTGGTGAGCAGATTTGATTTGATTACACCAATGACGGGAATAAACTTCAGGTAGACTTGCTGAAATGGGACACTATGTTGTTTTGTCATGCAGCTTAAAATGGGAAAGCTATTCTTGACTCTCCTCGTCTTTGACAAGTTCCAGAGATTGTTGAAGGCATCAGCACCAGCAAGATAGACAATTTGTTCTCCTCTGGATAGAACACTGGCTTCAGCAGTGCAAGGCAAGTTCTTCCCCAGGATGTAAGTTACCAGGAGAACCGGAACTAATAACAAAATATCAATACAGTTCTCTATGTCAGGTGGCACAAATTTACTTGTTATAGTCTGCAAAAATGTAGCATCTATTTATTTTTATTGAGATAAAGATGAAATGCAGGGAATTTAGAAACAAGACATGCATAGAATAAATAGTATTACTATTTATCTTTACTAGATATCATTATGCTTTTTGTGTTATAATATAAAAAAGTTTAAAAACAAAGAAGTATTTAAAGTATTGGCACAATTCTCTTCCAGCACTTAAAAGAAAGGAAAATCTCATTTACCAACACATGTATAAATGTGTCTATAGAAACACATTAGTGTACATAATCATGGTTCTACACCTCCAGGCAACTTCTTCCCTTGTTCTGAAATCACTACAGCTCTATCGCAAGTTGTACTTTCAACCTGTCATTTTCAGAAGCCAAGTTTTAAAACCCTTTCAATAATCCTGGCAGAAGATAACTCCGTGTCCTGTCAGAACTCACTCCTGTGCTTTGAGACATGGTTCATTTCAGTATCACGTTTTATGAACAAGACAGCAACGACCCAATGTGATCTTCAGAAGACTCTGCATCATTAGGTAAAGGATTCCCAAGTGTGGTGTGTAGTGGGCTGAGTGTGGACTTTACGGATAGCTTTGACTTTCACAGTGACGTTATGCTATGTTGAAGAGCTCTGAACACATATGATTTGAATGAAGGTATCCTTATACATATTTGAGGTTTGGAGTAACACAGTTAACTAACCATTCACATGGATAATTTCAGTGGCTAGGGCACAACGATGTTATTTCACATAGCTGACTGACTTCACAGGGTTTGCATATGATATGAAAGATCACGTTAGGCCATCCTCAATTATTTCCATGACAGTTGTGGTTCTTGAACGTGCCAGGTCTCTCTAGGATAAAGGAATCTGGTCTTTAGCTTGCATGGACACTGAAGGATGTCCATCACCTTGTGCTGAGCAATACTCAGATGGCCCAGCCTCTCCAGCCTGAAATACTCCAAACCCAAGTGTTGTATTGGCTTCCTTAACCACTGAGATTATGAGGACCAGGATAAACAACTGCATGCAACAGTTTGTCAAATCTCCAACTCGTGAAATTTGAAAACAAATAGTATTTATCTTAAATGAACTATTCCATAATAAGTGTAAGAACTTTCACCAAGCCTTTAATTTTTTTGAGGAAAGAGTGTCTCTATTTTCATTCTTATGTGTTACAGAAGTTACCAGTTGCACTGCGGTTTAGCATATAGGGTTTGCACCAGCCAGGGCCAGAAATTGATCCCCAGATCTTGTGATTATAAGGCAAGTGCTCAAGTGCTGAGATACCCTGGCATTCCCATCTAATCAGTTTAAGAAATACCTTTCTACATATCCTGGAGTTGAGGACTAAGGTTTAAAACCTGGAATAAATAAAGTAGCTCATGTGCTAAAGAGGGAGACGTCCTAAGTGAGGGCCAGACACCTCCATAAGGGTTTGGTAGGAACAGGTTCTATGTCTTACCCCTCACTCCGGCCTCTGCCCTCCCAGATTGATAAGGTTAAGAATAGAGGGAATCTTCAGATTTGAAAGACTCTGCATTGAGGAAAACTAGGGCTTTCCCTTTGATTGCTATAGTCAAAGACAGGCTAACTAATTCCCATGTCTAGTGAGGTGGCACCAAAAAATTCACCTGTATGTATGGAGGGTTTTCTGCACGAAGAGAAGAGTGGTTGATATCTCCTTTCCAGAGTGAATGGCATTTACCAACACGTGTGAATGTGTCTGTAACCTTGTTTATTCTTTCTTCAGCTACCTGATCTGGGGGAAAGATCTAGACAGAGATACCGGAGCCCAAAGAGGATGTCAAGGTGAAGCCGGCAATACTTTAACATGGTGTTTTGGCAAAGACAGCTGGGTATTTTGGGATCATTGGACACCGTAGCAGATAGCTCAGTCTCCACTCACCCACAAGGCTGCCTACCTGGTGAGCAGACCATATCACCAAAAGGCTGTGAGTGATCATATTGAAGGGCAGGAACTGACTCTGGGTCCGATCAGGGAGAACTCCACCTCAAGGAGTCTTACCCAAAAGCATGCTTGTAAGCACTCATTCTTAGGCACCGTAATAGAGGTGGCCTTAGGCGTGTACAATCGGGCTAGAGGTGTGAGTAGCAAATTCAGTTACACTAGACTTTTAGGAGCTTAACAAAGTAAAAATAAACAAAATAAATTAAAACAAACAAACAAAAAAACTATGAGATTGGCTCAGTAAGTTGATAACATTTTTTTTTTCCTTTTTAACCAAGAAAAGGAGATTCCTAGCAACTCATTCAAGATAGTGGTGAAGAAAAACAAAACCATTCCTTGAGCCCCTCCCTGCCATGTTCAAAGTCCATTATAAACAGCTGTAATGCATGAGGAGCTGGCTTTGGCCAGGACGCTTTAAAACACATGAATATTGGGGACATTAACTCTTCTTAATTTATTTTGATGTTCCAATCAAAATGTCCTGTTCCCTGTTCTAAATCCTGATGTCACATTAATGTACATGTGTGCTTTTAGATATTTAAAGTGATAAAATGATTGACTTACACGATACCAACTATCACCCTGATTTTATAACCCATTTTGCTTAAATATTATTTTTGCTCCTAGGCAACTCAGAAATTGAGAACAGATTTTTGCCAAAGCAGCAACTGAGCCCTAGTGAGGTCACTTGCTCATCTGATTCCGATCACAACGCTCAGAGATTTCACAGCTGAGCACTTTCCACAGTCTTTCTCTGTGGTTGTTTGAGTCCAAAATTTTTGTATCTCTCTCTGTGGCAAAGCAGTTTGAGAGAAATCAGGACTCTAGGGGTGAGGTGGAGGGGTGGAAGGAAAGGGAAAGTGAAAATGCCAATTGCTATTAAGAAATTAGAAATGGTTGAGAAGGGAATTTTTACCACACTGTGACTACATTTACCGCTGGAATGTCTTTAAACGGTATATTTAAGAACACATTCACATTTGTGTCAAAAATCTGCCCTGACGTCTATCATTATCAAGTGAGTAGAGAGAAACAGGAGAAAAAGGAAGATCTGAAATTAGTAGATGGTGAGTACTTTAAAGATGTCTGATTGTCTTACTCAGTCAACAAGCATCAGACAATAAAATGACCACACAGAGTATATTTCTACGCAGTCTTTGGGATTACAGCACACTTCTCACAGCTTATTGCTGCCACAAAGAAAACTCTCCAACCCTCACCCATAAATAATTTGATTAAGCATGATCAGCCAAATTGTTTGTTTTCTGTGAAAAAAAAAAGAAAAAAAAGACATTTAATTCTCTCAGATAGAAACATGGCTTATTTTACTCATTTCCTCTTCAAAAAGAAAGAAAACAATAAAAAAACTTAACATGTTTTTCATGTACTTCAAATATATTTTTGTTTATGACGCCCACATGTGTTACACATTATGTTAAACCCTCATCCTAGAAACCTAGCCCTCTGCATATAATTTTTGACAGTAATATTGGGTGAGAAAGTAGTCATTTCCCATTTTGAATGGTATGGAAATTCTTATTAGGAACATGCCTATTTGTGTAAATAAAACAAGATGCCATTCTCAATAACTACCTCCCCTTTATGGCTGAGGAAATTAACCACAGATTTGGGAGTTCCAAAGAGAAGAGTGGGCTAATGATAACCGATCTGAGTTGTGTGCAAATGATGTGATCTATGTAGACAGATTCAAGTGGAGAGATGCTGTGAAAATCAAACGTTTGGGCTAATTTGATAACACAAAGAAATATATATTTTTCATATGTAAGAATCTCAAAATAATCACAGCGTTTTAGTCATGCATGACAAAACTCCTCACATGGCTCATCTAATTTGCAACGTTGCTGTCATGGTCGTCTAAGCGCAATATGGGAACAGTGATCCGCACCCCTGTGCCATGCATTCTTCCCCTGATGTATAAAGCAATTTCCACTCTCCGCACCTCTGCATTAAATATGAGCACAGGCGGGAAATGGTGCACAGTGTTGGCTAGAATGTTTCCTGCAAGTGTTTATTACAGTTTTCAGCCCATACTATTACCAGAAAAAAAAAAAGAATACTTAGACAAATCTGCAGATTTTGAAACAACCAAGGTTTTTATCTTCTAAAATCTGCAGTGATAAATATTACACAGAGGTGGGCAGCATGTAGATCCTAAGCTTAGCAAAAAGCACATGTTTTAATTTCAAAATTAAAATTAAAATACCCTGCAGCCTTCAAATAAAATTTTTCCCCAAACCTGCCTAGATGTTAACGTATCTGTGGCTGAGGGGCAGGGTAGAATTTTTCACATTTATTTTTCTGCCTCTTAGGTCATTACATTTTTAATGACATACATATTTTAATATAACCTGATACATTATATTTCTTGTGAATTAAAAAAAAATGTTGCTATAAAATATTTTATTTTTCTTTTATTGTACCATAACAAAAAATAAGGTCTCCACCACACTGCTTCCTCAAGGTTAAGTAATCCCTAGACAATGTCCTTAGCAGGTGAGAATCACATGGCATAATGGTTAATAGCACAAATTCTAGGGTCAGAATTCTGCTACTTCCTAAATGGACAGGGCTAAAGTTTTTAGCTTTGTTGTGCCTCAATTTCCTCTATTGTAAAATAGAATAATAAGTCATGTACCTATTGTTATGAGGACTAAAGAAGTTAAGAGAAATAAACAGAACTAATGGGTTGTTAAGAGAAATAATTTGTAATTGTAAAAATGTCTTAGAACAATACTTGGCACATAAGTGCTACAGAAATTCTTGCCAAATCATTAATTAATAAGTTCAGTAAATATTTATTGAGTGACTAAATTGTTTACTTTTTCAGTAATTTCTCCTTTAAGAGGAAGAAACAGCTCAGAGAGTCACCATCAATCAAAACATTTTACCAGGACTTCCTTTGCTACATCGTAACTTGTTGAGCCAGGTATGTAGGCACAGGTCCTCTGAGTTGCCTGTGGCTGGGAGGGTAGAGTTCACCATGACCACTACCACAGCATGCCTACTTTAGGGTCCTTATTTCTGAGACACATTTCCACTCAGCTTGTTGCCCTTTAAACATTCAGTGATCTGATTAAAACAAGTATACCAAAGTATAATATTGTTATCTCTAATACATTATTTTTAATGGAGACCAAAACATCACCCAAATACATTTCTTCACTGGGAAAACTGTTTGTACAATAAAAAAAAATATAATAAATTCTGTTACTGCTATTGTTATTGTTACAGGTACTTATTCATCCAAGAGTGTATTTCCATTATAAAAATTTAAGGTTCCCAACATATCCACCGAACAAAACCTCCTCTGGTCTACTCATTGAGCAGTTATAACTATTTGATAATTCGCTTCACTTTTTTCTTCTGGTTTCCACTAAAGATATCTTGGACTAAAATATACTAAGATTGTTGTTACCAATGTAAAGGGCATTAAGTGCAATAAAAAAAAAAGCTATATTTGTGATTAAGAAAAAGGTGAGGAGGAAGCCTCTTTGGGAAGTTTAAGGACAACTGGCATGGACAAGTATGTGAAGTTTATCATACTGGCGTCTGGAGAACGCACTTGGGATTTGAACGCCAGCATTGTGAATAATGAGAACTTCAGCTCCAAGCTTTTATTTCCCCACCTGTAAAATGGCAATAAAACATCCGCCTTTTTGGAATAGTGAGGGGATTAAGAGATGCTTAGTTTAGGGACTGGCACATGGTACAAGAGAAATCTGAGTTTAAATTAGCTGTTAAATTAACCAAGACATCCAATCACATGCTATGAGCCCCTGGAGGACACGTATGATATACTCCACCAAACACACTGAGCATTCAATAAAATAGTTGTTGATTGGCAGGCAAGGCAAACATCTGTTCCAAAAATTACAGAACACATCAACTGGATGTATAGATAGTTCATGAAACATATGGTTTGCCTGAGAAAGATCTACCTTGAGGAGCAAGCTGCTGGCTTCAGTCTCATTCACAGGAAGAAATCACTTCCTTTCATCAAGATCAATACTTAAATATTAATTCTGCGTGGTCTTGTAAGACAAAAGAAAAAAACAAGAAAAATATAGCTGTCAATTTGCAACAGTATGCAAATTGTGATAGAATAATCAATATCTTAAAAACTTTTTCTTCAGCAGGTTAATATTCCAGGTATTAACTAATACATTTTGATTTAATATTCACAGAACTCCCTAAGCATCAGGTAGTATTAAATAATCTTATTAAAATGCAATTTGATTATTTTCTCCTCTTAAAAATTTAAATTCTTGATGGCAGAAACCAGGAAGACTGGGTTCCAGAAATCTCTGACACTTAGCTCATCTGGATTTGCATGAAGCTCAGATTGGTTGAGCGGAGTCCTGCTTTAATAGATGCCTCCGATAGTGGAAAACCTGTTAGTTTCATGCAAATGGAATACATTTGCTATTTTCTGTCTCTTCCACTTGCAGAGCTGGACATAACTTGAACATTATGTATATATTTCTAATTGGATTCCATTTTTGTTCTCTAACAAGCTGTTGTACCAGAAAGGGAGTCATGGCAGAAAGGCTTGCTTACCCTGCAGGAACATTCTTTGAAAATCTAAAAGGCTTAGACCTCAGGATGGACAGTGGGCAAATGTGAGGAAAGTCCTCTTAGGCTTTTCTTTATATGAAAATTACCTGAAATAAAATTTATCACTTTAAGGTGTGACTAAATATAGGTATTAAATATTATCAAAGTTTTCTCTTTCTGGAAATTTTTTTGAGAGATTATAAATGCTTGGGAATAACATTGAGAAATGTGAACTTTTGTGGCCCTCAAATTTTTTTTATTTAATTTTTATTGTTAAATTTAATGGGGTGACATTGGTTGGTAACAATTAGATAGTTTCCAGATGTACAAGTCCA
>PVKE010037579.1:0-15841 GCA_004027555.1 Craseonycteris thonglongyai
GGAATATAAAACTGAAAGTAACAAAGACACAGAGACCTATGGACACACTCAATAGCTTGGTGATTGCCTGAGGGAAGGAGGGAAGGGGGGAGGGGGGAGGGAGAGTGGGAAGGGAGGTGGGAGTGGGCACAAGCATTATGGACACAGTCAGTAGTTTGGTGGTTACCTTGGATATATGGTGATGGAAGGGGAGCTGATTCTGGGTGGTGAGCACATAATGGGATTCATAGGTGATGTGATGTGGACTTGTACATCCAGAAACTATCTAATTGTTACCAATCAATGTCACCCCAATAAATTTAACAATAAAAACAAAATTTTTTTGCCCCATAATGCCCTATACAGTATTTGCCTTCTAAGTCTTTGTAGATACCAGATATCATTAATGATATTTTAAAGCTAAATATGTCACAGAGGAATTATGGTTTAAATATATATGATATATTATATATTGCATATATGAAAATATAGTCAAGCTTAATATTTAGTATAGTGTGCAGAGGCAGGAATACTGACAAATACAAAGAGTCCCTAAGAAATGTGACCAGTGAAAGTACTGGTGAGGTTCTTTCAAAGAGTGCATTTTTTGCCCCTTAGTAATTAATGTGAAGAAGGAAAAAGAGACTGAAGGCCATTTTTTAAGATTCTGTTAGTTTAGTGGAAAGTTAGGACATAGATGGAATGAGGTACTTTTAGCCTGCCTCCCTCCTTTTTTCTATTGTGAAAGGTAATTACATTTATGGGCAAGAATATTAGCATATCAAAGAACAACTATATCAAACTAAATACATCATCAGGCATTTGTTCTTTATTACTCAGTCTGTGTTTATCAAACTGCATTTATCTCTCAGAGATCTCTTTCAAATTGGGCTGGACATAACAAGCCATGTGCTAGATGTGTGGTATGTGTTAGTTAAGAATAAAAGAACTTCAAATTGAAACATAAATTCCCTTATGTTTTTGAACTTTGACAAGTTTTTTTAGTGAGTACATTACTTTCATAATCAAGCAAACAAAAGAGTATGGGAAAAATAAAAATGTTTTCATAAAAGGACTTGTGATCTATGTTGCCTCAGCTTTGTTGGAGATGTGCTGGGATGTTAGTAGTGAGTCAAATCAGCATTGGGTGAGACCGGAGGGGAAGTTCTTTTTTTTAAGAAGATTCTTATTTTATTGTTTGAGAGAAGGTAAGAGAGAAAGAGAGAGAGAGAGAGAGAGAGAGAGAGAGAGAGAGAGAGAGAGAGAGAGCGAGCCCAGAGCAGTCTCCACAGTTTCACATCACCAGTTGTGACAGTTTCATTCCACACAGATGGATACGGGGCCACGTGGAGTAGGAACTGAACCAGGGGCCTCCCATGTGGGAGGTGAGAAACTTCACTGCTGAACCATCTTGGCATCATAACCCAGCATGTGGGGCCTGCACAGGCCAGGGCCAGGAATTGAACCCCAGACCCCACAATTTTGAGGCAAGCACCCAACCAACTGCTGAGCTCTCCCAGCATCCCCCAGAGGGGAAGCTCTTTGAAAGACCCTGGACCACAATGTAGCTTACCAGAAGTTCAAGTTGGTGTGTAGGGGTGGAGGGGACAGTGGGGGAGAAGTGAGGGGGATACAAAAAACTTGGGTATAGTCCAACTGACATTAATATGCATTCATTCATCCATAATTTAGTAACTATTTATAGAATGCCAACTACATACAAAGCATTGTATGTGAGGCTGGGCAGCCAATGATGAACTCCAACATGGAGCTTCTTTTTTAGGAGAATTCTTCAACTAGCTTTATGATAAGGACTACAAAGAACTAATAAGATGATTTTTTAAAAGATTTATTTTATTGTTTTTGACAGAGACAGAGACAGACAGATAGAAGGGGGAGGGCCCAGAGCAGTCTCCATAGTTGTATGTCATCAGTTTTCTACATGGTTTCATTCTATACAGTTGGGCAGGGGGGGGGGGGTCATGCAGGGCAGGAACTGGGCTGGGGGCCTCCTGCAGGGGAGGCACACCCCCTTGAGCCAGGGGCCAAACCTGGAGGTGAGAACCAAAGGAGCTTATAATTTCCTAACTGATACAAAATGTAAATGCATACATGAAACAATTTAAAAACACAAAACAGTAATATTCAGGTGTCAAAATATGTAATGTTTTCTGCGGATGTAAAAAGAAAGGAGAGCCTCACAACAGCTGGCGAGACTGGGGGGGACTGTTTTTTGTTCTCAGTTTATTTGGAAGGGAAAGAGAGCAGGAAGATGATTCCATATGTTAAGTAACACCCTGGCTGGTGCCTATATCTACACATATGATAGAACATTTTATTAAGTATTCTGTGCTATAATCAGTTCTCCTCAGGGAGCTATCTACTCACCTTGCAAAAATATGTTTCATTTATTTTAACTAAGTGTAACATATTCAGTTAATTACTAGTCCCTTCTCACCTGCTGGGAATGTCAAGAGTAGGAGCTGCCCACACTGTTAATGTAATCCAATCATTTTGAAAAGCAAAAAACAAGGTGATTATTTCAGTTATGAATCATTGATTCAGACTAATGTTTTTCTTTTATTATTTTTCAGGTGTGTGGCAAACAATTATAATGAATTTAGAGAAAAATCAATTGCCTTTGATTTGATCATACTGTATGACTAAGGCTCTTTGGAAAAGGTTCCAGATCTTCTTCTAATCATTGGGGTGACAGGGAAATTCCCACTCCTGGCTTCTTCTCTGTCCTAATCTACATCCTCCCAGTTGTTGACACTAATAAAGCGAACTTCCCTTTAGTTTGGAGGTGGTGGAGAGTGACTTGAGCGAATTAGTCTGATTTGAGAAATTGTCGATTCTCAATGGTGTGGGGATAGGGTAGCTACTGGGTCATATTGAAGCTGGACCTCAACCAGCTTGAAGTAATCACACTTTTTCTGAACTTATAATTTATCTCTACCCCTCTGGTGGCTTTTTAAAAGATGAATACCCCAAAGTAACCTTTGTCCCCTCTAGTTTACATATTTCTTGAGGAAAGAAGCCATTTCTGATTTGCTTTGGATCTGTCAAAAACTTGAGTAGAGTACTTACGTGGCACAAAGAAGCCAGTGGGCACAAAGTGGCCAACCCAGTACTCCTTTAGAGAATGTGGGCATGCCCTGTTACCAATGAATAGTCAGTCATGGGTACAATCACAATAAATATTGAGTGTCTACTAGTGCCAGGCACTGTTCTTGGTGCTTAGGGTACATCTATGAACAAAAGAAAAAGCCCAGCCTGCAGACACTTTATATTCTATCTTTAAAGTAATTATGCAGTAGTTTTGGTATTGAAACTCACATTGTGAATTTATTTATTGAGGGCTTAGGTGTTTAATATACAAGAGTAACAAAATTTTCACACATTTCCAAATTACCAGTACTTTTCATTCTCAAGAGTTAAGTAATACATGCAACAGTCCCAATGTCTAGAAGGCCTTGTCTTAGACAATTTGAACCTAGTCTTAGGAGATCTTGTCATCACCCCAGAGATCATCAAGGAACCAAGTTAATCAGAACTGTAGTTCTAAATCGTTTTACTACTAAGGACTCTTGAATTTTAATCCACATGTTTTGAAAATTTTAATGCTTTAAACCAGCACTTCCCAACTCCTTCGGCACCAGAGACTGGTTTCATGAAAGAGTTTTTCCATGGACCAGGGGGTTGGGAGTAGGGACGGTTTGGGATCATTCCAGCACATTACATTTATTGTGTACTTTATATCTATTATTATTACATTATAATATATAATGAGATACATATTCAACTCACTGTAATGCAGAATCAGTAAGAGCCCTGACTTGTTTCCCTGTAACTAGAGTCCCATCTGTGGGTGATGGGAGAGAGTGACACCAACGTGTGTTGCTTATGTCCAGTTTACTCTGTAATCAGGTTTTGGTTGCTGTCATTGCAGAAAACCCTGCTTCACAAAGACAGATGTTGAAAATGGAAGCAAACTTTTCAATATTTTTGTGTCAATCTCAGGATATTCCACCGTGACTTTAATCCAGAATGTATAGAGATTTGAAGTTGTCTCAAACATACTTTTAAGGCCGCCATTATTTACTATCTCAATCAGTTGATCCTCTTCTAGCACAGACAAAGTTGATTCATCTGACTTATTCACAGATGGGTCACGAATCTATTCCTCCCCAGTTTGGGGGGTCATTTGTGCTTGGGAAGTAATGCTAAAACTCTTTTGAAAGCTGAGATGGGTGATCATGCACCAGCTGCGAGAAAGAAGTCCCTGGCTCAGTCTCTTTCAAAATCTCTGCTAATGTTTGAAACATGTTAAAAATTCCAATGTTCACTCGTCATCCTCATAATTCCAGTTCGGCGTTGAATGCAGCCATTTTATCTGCCAACTTGAACACAGTTGTTGTTCTCTCCTGAAGTGACAGATTGAGTTTATTGGGTAGGTTGAAGATGTCACATAAATAAGCAAGTTTTGTGACCCATTCTGTGTCACTAAAATGTGCTGCCAAGGGTGATTGTTTTTCTAAAAGAAATCTCTGGAGTGGCTCTTGTAACTCAGAAACTCTGGCCAGTGATCTACCTTTAGAAAATCATCTCATTTCTGTGTATAAGACAAGACGTGTGTGCTCTGTGTCCATCTCTTCACAGAGCTGTAGGAACAGATGTAAGTCAAGGGCATGTACTTTAATGTGGTTGATAATTTTAATCGCATCCTGCAAAATGTTAAGTTCAGGTGACATTTTTCGGCTATCCAGAATTTCTCTATGGATGACACAGTACGTAAACTCACATTCAGAAGTGATCTCTTTTGACCCAATTAGTGAAACCAGAAAGCCATCCAGTTATGGCAGCTGCTCCATTCATTTATATACCAACACAAAATGACCAATTCAGTTTTCCTGATATTCAGTCATTCAAAGACTTTAATTTCTGCAGCTGTGGTGATGGTTGGCAACAAAAGTGCACATAATATATCCTCATGTACATCCTCCTGAAAAACATATCACACAAGACAAGCATTGTCGCTTTGTCAACATTGGTAGACTTGTCAACCTAGATTGGGTACCATGGTGACTCATTAATCCTCTCTAACAACTGTGCCTAATATCCTCTGCTATTTCATCAATTAGTCTAGGTATGGTGCTAGCTGAAAGAGGAACACATGCACCTTTTGAACTGTAGCCTCTCCTAAAAGTTTAGTATAAATGTCCTTAGCAGCAGGTAAGATTAATTCTTTACCTATAGTAAAGGGCTTCTTAGCCTTAGCAATATTGTTAGCCACTAAGGGAGATGTTGTCAATGCAGACACATTTGTGAAGTGGTAGCCTTCAATAATTGCTTCTGTTCTTCATGTTTATGTTTTTTTTCTTTTGAAAAACTCCAAAGGCTTATCTTTTAATACAGGCTGCTTGATCTCCATGTAGTGAAGCAGTTTTGAAGGTTTCATGGCTTTGTTGGATAGCTAGTCACCATGTATTATATAAAGTGGGCTTGGGGAATGTGAATCACCTGTTGTGATGAAACTGTATAGTAGGACTCAATATTCTCTTTTATTTTATTTTATTATTATTTTTTTTATAACTTTAAAGATTTATTTTTATTGTTTTTGACAGAGTGAGAGAGACAGAGACAGAGAGAAGGGGGAGGGCCCAGAACAGTCTCCACAGTTGCACATCATTCGTTTTTCCACATAGTTTCATTCCACAGGTGGGTGAAGGGCTGCACAGGGCAGGAACTGGGCCAGGGTCTTCACCCCAGTGAGAACCAAACTGAGGGCACTCCCTAGTTCAGCATATGGGTCCACACGGGCCTGGGCCGGGATTCGATCCTCAGTCCCCAGGGCTGCAAAGCAAGCGCTTAACCCACTGAGCCATCCCGGCTTCCCCAATATTCTCTTTTAAATGCTGCTTTCTTTTTGTTGGCAGTCCTAGAATCTTCTATTATCTCATCATTGGGTGTTTCCCCCTTTTCAAAGAAGCTCTCCAGTGACATTTGTTTTTTACTCATTTTAGCTAGGGTTAGCTTGTGGGTTTACCAAAACTGTGACTGAGACAAGTGAGCAGTGTGGGAAGAAGTGCAGAGGAAGTGGTAAATAAAATAATGGGTGGGCCACACACGGACTAAAATAAGTGTTGGATTTTGACACAAAGCCTGCCACCAGATGTAGCTTGTCATTTGACACTGATAGGGTTTTGATATGAGTCTACAAGCAATTGATTTATTATGATTTCTGTGCATTCAAACCTCTCTGCTAATGTTAATCCATGTTTACAGGCACTCTCCAGTGCTAGCATCACCACCTGACCTCCACCTCAGATCATCAGTCATTAGATTCTCATAATGAGTACACAACCTCAATTCTTCACATGCACAGTTCACAATAGGGTTCAAGCTCTTATGAGAATCTAGTGCTGTGCTGATCTGACAGGAGACAGAGCTTAGGTGGTAATGTGAAAGATGGAGAGCAGCTGTAAATACAGATGAAACTTCACTCACTTGCCCACCATTCACCTCCTGCTGTGTGGCCCAGTTCCTAACAGTCCACAGACCAGTACCAGTTCATGGCCCACAGATTGGGGACCTTTGCTTTAAGCAAGTCCCACTTTGAAGTAGTAATAGATTTGTTTTCTCCTGTATTTACCATTTCTGCTACTTCTGTAAGAGGTACCAGAAAAACCTCAGCAGCCAGGAGGGCAGGAGAAATATAAACCTAAAGGACAGACTGAGCACAGGTGTATTCTTGCTCAGTATCCTGACACTTATGCCTGTCCCGCCACCCCAGAAACCCTTGTTTTAAGCTGTTGAAGTATGATGGGGAGAGAAGGGGGAAGACTCTAGAGACAGACTGTAGAGATAGGTGGTAATATTGGAAATCCTGTGTGTTTTTAAAAATACCTGTTATGAGAACCACAGTATCATTGTTGTATTAATTTCTTAGGGCTGCAGTAACAGATGACCACAAACCTGGTGGCTTAAAACAACAAAAACTGATTCTCTCATGGTTCTAGAAGCCAGAAGTCTGAAGGTGTAGGAAGGACTGTGCTCCCTCCAAGACTCTCAGGAAAAGTCCTCCTTGCCTCTTCCAGCTTCTGGTGGCTCCAGGTGTTACTTGGCTTGTGGCTACATAACACTAGTCTTGGCCTCTGTCTTCCCATGGCCTCCTCTTCTTATATGTTTTCTCCTCTGATGTTTCTTACAAGGACACTGTTGTTGGATCTAGGGCTCACACAGCTAATCAGGATGATGCCATCTCAATATCCTTAACTTTATTACATCTACAGAGACCTTTCTTCCAACTGAATATTGCCATAATACTTAAGCTCTGCTCTTGGCTCCTAGATCTGGTTTCTCAATTTGGTTCTCATCTTGTCTTAACCCCTGGAATAGATTTTGGTATTCCCTTGCATGAATGACTTCGACTGACTCTATGGCCCACCTTCCATGGTCAGCATGGCTTGCTCCCCAATTGCTAAGTCTTATTATCAATTGAACATACCCATAGTATTTCAGTTGGCCCATTCCTTATTGACCTTCTAAGGATTTTCCAAATAGTCTGGGTAAAACAGAAACCAGTAACTCCCTATTGTTGTGCTTATAAAATTTTATAACCCCAGGATTAATGTGGAGCTATACTCCCCCATGGTAATGGAAAGCAGGTGTTTGCCAGAGCCTCTATATTCCATGGTGCCTTTTATCCTGAAGTTCTTTTCACCCAAAGGGACTGATACTGAGTGGTTAGGACTTACTTTATCCTTTAAAAAATTTTTATTTCAGATACAATTTGACATAGACTCATCTTGTTTCTTTCTTGTCCAAACTCTAAATTTAATTTTTCTTGTTTATCTTTTGCTTTTTTAGTGATGATGTCCTTTTCTTCTCCCTTCAAAATAAATCAATTACAATTTTCCACTTAAAAATAAATGTCATCATACTTTTACCCGTTTTCCAGCTCATTTATTTTTCTAAATGACTCAGATCTTAGCTGAGAATCTTGTTAGCAGCTCCAAAGTATGATGTACTGTAATTTTCCTGAAACTGAGAAATGAAAAGTATAGGAACAACTCTAGCTTTTGGTCTGAGGTTCTTATGCTAGAATCCTAAAACCTAATCATATCATGTGATTTGCATTCTTACCTTTTCCTGTCAAAGAGGTATCTGGAGGCTTCATACATCAATCACCACCATAACCTTAGTGCCATAAAGACAAATAAAAGCAATAAATGTCATGAAAATAACTTGTTATTCAGATATTTAAGTTACAGTCTTGTCTTGCATTATTGCTTTATAAAGTAATAATGAGTCTTTATAAGTTTGGAAGTTTGGAAAAAATTTGACTGAAACATCAAATTACTACCAGAATGAGATTACAAGGTAATTTTCACAGAGTGCTATGTGAATATCCTCACAATATATTTATTAATTTAACCAGGCTTTCAGATTTGGCAATCCTACCTAGTTCAGTAGTACCGTAAGCACTAGATTAGTGTTAAAGTACTCCTAACGTAGTTTTACTACGGATTGGCAATGTATAGTGTCATTTGTTGTTTCTTTGCCTTTGGCCTTATAAAATATAAAAGTAGAAAAAGAGTAAGACATGGTTTTTCATGTCCATAATATTTAATTTAAGGAATTCTTGGCTTCAGAGCCAATTCTTGCCTCCAGGACCAGTTTTTATTTTCTAATAAGTATTCAGGGAGCAGTACATCCATAGCATCTCCTCCTTGCTCCAGGCCTCCCCTCAGCCCCACAGTGCACACCCCAACCTCTCCCAAAGACCCACAGAACAATAGTGACTATCCTTAGAACCAAGTACATGCACAACTCAAATATATTCTGTTATTTTTGCATATTTTTTCAGATAGCTTTAATGCTTCTTTTCTAAAGCTAGATTGCCCAATCAAACAGATGATTTCAGTGAATAATAAAGAACTTTAAAATAGTGATGAGAATGCCACAAAGATTATAAAAAACTAAGATTCTTTTACCCAAAGAATGGAAAACTTATCTGGGGTAGAAAAGAGCTTTCAACTGTTTGAAATATATGCAGTCATCTTCAATTGTTTAAAATATTATTTTATAGATAATTACTTTGTCCCTTACCCCCTAAAATTAGGACAAGAAAATATTTGTGAAGAAGTTAATGTCAGATACAGGTAAAAAGGTCTGTTAAGATACCAGTCACATAGTTGCTTTCTCTAAAAAAAAAAACAAAAAAATAAAAAAGTAAAATAAGAAATAAGTCCTCATCTGTTACAGCTTATCCTAGAGTCAGAGAAGTAAATGGTCACTCATCATTAGAATTTAAAAACCTCCTGAAATATTTGTGACTTCCTTTAGTATCTTCTTTCAGCCTCTTCTAATTCTTGCAGTAAGAACATATATTAATGCTGAGTAGAAGTTGCTCTGAGCATTTAAGTTTATTTCCTCTTTCCTCGAAGTGGAGGACAGATGATTGCCAACCACCCCATGTGACATTACTCAAACACTAAATCCCTGTACCCTATGCTGTTGTCTTTTGAAAAAAAGACAACATGTGTCTATTTCCCAAAGCGTTAATTATTGTTGTTGCCCCTCTGATTTTATGGTGAATGGTGATTCTGACACCCTCTGACCATGAGAAGTGGAGAATTCTTGGCTTTATCTTTGCACAAAGAATTTAAATGCAGTGGAGTGCATAAGCAGATATAGGTCATTCTTCTTTTGTAGATTACCAATCACAAGATTTTTTTTCATAAGAACCAGTATATCAATTTTCTTTTGAAAATACATTTTTATAAAGCATGAAAAAAATTCATCTCAAGCTCTGAAGCTGTCAGATAGACAAATGGTTCTTCTATTTGAAATAGCTGCCAACAAATAAGAGGACCAGGTATCATCTCTCTTTTTGGTGAACTGTCAAGTATCTCTTACTAAATCTGGTATATTCCAGGTGGCTGACATGGCTTTTCACTCTCAGGAACTGGTACAAACAGTTGTTTCTCTACTTATGGCTTATCGTCCTATTACCTAGGACTAAAGGATATTCTGAATTCCATGGTACTTAATGCAGAGAACTGAATAATATGCTGTTTTACATTTATTTTAAAATTATTTTTATGAAGGTGAAACACACAACATAAAATTACCCACTTTAAAGTGAACAATTCAATAGCGTATAGTACATTCACAGTATGGTACAGCCACTATCCATATCAAGTTTCAAAATATTTTTATTACCCCATAAAGAAACACTATATTTAACTACCTGTAGTTTCTGGCAACCATCAATCTGCTTTCTGTCTCTATGAATTTACCTATTCTTGATATTTTATATAAATGAACTCATACATTATGTGGCTTTTTCTATCTGGCTTGTTTTACTTAACACATATTCAAGGTTCATCCACATTGTACCATGATTATGTCTAGAGACTTTACATTTCATTCCTTTTTTTAATGACTGAATAATATTCTATTGTATGTGTATAACATGAATTGTTTATCCATTATTTATCAATGGCTTGTTTTCTTTGGCTGTTGTGAATGCTGCTGCTATGAACATTCATGTATAAGTATTTGAGTACCTGTTTTCAGTTCTTTTGGTTATATACCTAAGAGTGGAATTACTGGGTCACGCAGTAATTCTATATTTAACCTTTTGAAGAATTGCCAAACTGTTTTCCTACATTTACTTCTGAAAGGGAAAACCCACAGCATTAATGAAATGACTTGTCTTAACAGGAAGAGCACAGCCCTCTGATGCTCTGAGGAGAATTCTCTGAAGACTCAATGGGCACATAGGTGACTGACTTCTGCTCCTGGACAGACAGAACCAAAATACACTCTGAACAACAGTAAGCACATTTTTCATTAAATGCCAGGGTGGGGGATCTCAAATCAGCCCCAAACTCCAGGAAGTTTTTGAGCAGGGTTTTCTTTGAGGTGTTTAAATCGATGCAGATCTGTTGCCCTTTAGCCATGTTGCTACATAATTAACCTTAGCCCAATTAAGAGAATTGCTGTAAAGAAAGAAATCAATTCTGATAAGGTTTATTCTGAGAAAAACCCGAAAAACAGACTATGGTTGCCAGAAGTCAGGTCTGTACCTCTTTCTTCCTGTTAGCATCATGGCCCACATTTTGACTAATTTTATTTGAAGTAATTGGTTAATTAACAGTTGGCTCATTGTAGCAAATTAATTACTATTTAATTATCACATAGGAAGACATATCCCTATTTTTCCAAAAACTGTTACACTGTTGTAGATAAATTGGTATAAAGACTAATCAAATTTTCCTGTTGTGGAAATGACTAGACTTTTAAAAGTCTGTGCCTATGTTCAGTTTTCTGAATATCCCCATAGACATTTCTTTTTGTGACATTGATTTTGAAGCTATAGTGGGACACTGAATGATATACAGCCCACACCCATCCTGCAGTGCCAATAAAAGGCAACAGTGAGCTGTTTGACCTCATGATGTAGGAAACAGTTCACCATTTCTATAACCCCATACTTGATCAAACTGTGCTGGTCATAGTATAAAATAGAATTATAACCACAAAAGAGTTAAGATGTAATAAATTAGAAACAAAACAACTACTCCTTCTTGGAAGTTTTGTTCAAGTCAATATAGTTGAGATAATGTACCCAAATAGTGCCCCCAGAAAATTAGCTCATTCATTGTGCATCTTGCCATGTTGTAATTCCGAATTACCCCTCAGAATTACAAAGCTATTACAGTCCGAGTGAAATGGCTGCCAGCGAATGAATCCTTAGAGAACCCTAGGCAGCCAGAGTCAGCCCTGGCTACTAATCCACTGTGTCTATAATAGTTCAGCCCTGATCCCTGACATTATGCTGCCTGAGTCACATGTTCTTAGAGATTACTTCAAGTTTAAGTAGAAAGGTCAAAAGGGGACAGGGAGGCAGGGTAGCTTGGGGCTCCAGAGATGCACTCTTTGGTCCAATGGCACAGGAACAGATTAGGGAGAACAACTACTTGGGGTCGCCTTCCCTCATGAAGAAAAAGATTTCTCCTTGAGGGGGACTCACAACTTCCTGAGAACAGTTTAATGATTATGTCTGTGAAGAAACAAAATATCCTTAAAGTGGAAATCTTGAACTTAGTCATACATAATTGGTAATAACAAATGGGAGAGAGCCTGACATTTCACACTTCAACCATATTCAGAAGGATTTGGTTTATAGAAAATTTTATGTTAAAACCTTAAGTCCCAATCTATCCTTTTCCCAGGTTACCATCTTAAGGTACTACCCTTTAAGGTACTAAGTTAATTAGACCCCTAAAGTTTGATTAACATTCTCTAAAAACAGAAGAAATCATTCTTTGTATGAGAGTCAATATTTCTTTCTTAATTTATCTTCTTGAGCTATTATAAAACTCTTAATATATTTAGTTACACTTAATTTTTTTTTTAAATCTTGCGAAATGCATCCAATTCAAGTTAGTATCCCACAGCAATATTTTTAGATAATGCCTGGGTGCACTGCTCACATAAACTGAGTCCAGGTTCCATATCATAGATCATCAGGTGATGTCCTTTCAGCTGGCACACAGGGCCCTTCCTTCCCTCAAGAGTGGAGGACAAGCTCTTGGTAAATGTGCAAGGCTCATATGACTAATGAGAATTGCTGACCTCTAGTGAGATTTCATGTCATTGAACCAAAATAGGAATCAGAGCATCACTTCAACCTTGTGAAAGCTCCAAGAACTATTCCTGTCTCCACTACAGGGAAAGTGAATTGCAGAACCTCAATGAAAACAAAAATCCATAAATGTTGCCAAACCCACCTAATCCTGTATTCTAACCCCAATGGAAGTACCAAGGTATTTTGTGGAAGGGAAACCTGGTTACTCCAGTATAGTCCCTAAAGGTCATGATGTGTTTCAATTTACATTAGTAAACTATCAATCTGCTAGACACAGGAACTTTTTAGAAGCTATTTCTGTAAACTATGTATTACTAGCTTCGTAGTCTATGACTCCACTAGAAAATATCCTTCCATTTTATACCAAAATTATCAGAGCATTCTCTCCCACCAGCCCATTTGCTGGAAATTCATTTCTCTCAAAGGGCTCTCAACTATATCCAAAAATTTATTTATACTAACTTACAGATAGAGCTCTAAAAGAGAGCATTGCCTTGCATCCTGTCTGACCTTCTCAGCTAACTGCTTTGACCTTCTGGAAAGTTCTGCTATCATGAACTCAGTTTTCCCCACTGATGCCTACTATTGCCACACTTCATCTTCAGGAAAGAGAAACTTTAACCCCTTGGTCCAAAGAGAATATCCCAATAATGCTTCCTGCTTTTTGGTGGGGCTAGAATGCAGATACAACATTTTTCTGGGCTAGGGGTTCCTTACCCCAGGGCCTCAAATGCTGATTGTTTCCTTTTCTGAGCTTCTGTTGTGTCTGCTGCCATTCCTGACAAAAACAGAAGCATGATCTTGCTGCTACCCTGGGGAGGGCTCACCACCAGCATGAACCTGCTCAAAGATTAAACCTCAAAGTTCAGGGCCAAAGAGATCCCTAATCCAGAGAGAGGTGGAAGCTCCTCCTTCCGCAGTCCAGTTTCCATTTATTTTCTCCATGGAGGTTATTTTCTTCCCAGGATGACTGATAGTAGGAACATCCATTCTCTAAAAGAAAAAGCCTACAACTATTCAACCATTGAGCCCAACAGGTAACCTGTGGCCCCATAATACAATCTCAAAATGGTATAACGTTGGCCTATTTCCCCAAATTAGGGTTAGTCTCTTTTATTCATGATAAGTTTTGTACATTTGTATTTTCTACCCTTACTAGTTTTTAGGTAGAGAGATCTCTAGTTGCATTAATGTGTCAGTCAGGGTCCAAGCTGGTATACTCTATGTAGCTAACTGAGGGGATTTAATAAAGGCACTATTTATAAGATATGAGCAAGGTTTACAGAAATCAGCAAGGATAATACAGTATCTGGGGTAAGCAACAATAGGAAGCTGTTAACTGCCCATAAGTCTAAAGTGGGAAAGAGAAGATACATTTCCCAGAACCCAGAAAAAGTATGGAGAGAGCTATTTGATAAGGGTTATAGCCTTCAGTGGGTAGGCTCAACCAACACTGCACACCATGGTAAAGTGGGAACTGAGGAGTGAATACCCTAACCTCACTCTCCTCCATTTTCCAGTCTCCTGCCACAGTGCCTCTCACCACCACCCTACTCGGCAAAACCAACCCTAGACAGAGGACAAGGGAGTTTATTAGTGCAATTTGTATACATCAGCCTCCCATGGCCAGATCAGGGCAGAGAAGGATAAAAATTAGATCTAAAGAGGCAAAAGGAGGTATCTAGAAAAACTACCCATTTGAAACTTAACAGCTTTAGTTTTTTCTCTAAATTCATTTCTTAAAAATTTCAAAAAATATTCTAACATTAGAGTAAGGATTCTATCAGTAGAGTCACTTGATTGTTGCTGTTTGATTTTAAAAACTTTAACCATATGCCCTCTAAGTAATTGCTTTCCCAAACTTAAGGTCCCTAATCATTTTTGTTGTTCCTTCCTCAACAGCAGTTATTTCTCTTTAAACATTTTATTGTATTTTTCTGCTCCTTCTGAATATCTCGCATGATTTCTTTAAGGTGCAGCAACTAAAACTATATACTTTATTCTAGAAGCATGCAACCTACCACAAGAATAAGAAATATGCTAATTCAATCATGAGAACTTTAAGAGAAATAAAGCTAAAATAAAATTTAAGGAACTAGAAATTACACCAGTATTATAAATTAAAACAATTTAGAGTTAGTTAGAATCAATACACCATGGGCCATAAATTCGTAGCTGGCCTTGGAGTAGAATTTTGCATAAATTTTAACATATTTTTGATGGCTTGAAATTGATCCTATTTGGGGGGAATATGTTGCATAGCATGATCAAATATCACTCATGACTAAAATATGCCTGAAATCTAGCCCCCTAATAAAACTCCAGATGTGATTATATCAACAATGCCTGAAAGGGATGAGGATGAGGATGAGGATGGAGGATAGAAAAGGCAGCTAAATATTTCATGTTGTTTGAGAATGAGTAGCTATTAATTTTTTATGTTAATATAAAAATGTACCGGTATGCTTAAATATGTAAGAACAACCATTGACAACATAAAGATGGGAATCAAAACTTTTCAAACACTTGATAGAGGAGAAAAGGAATAATTATAACTCTACCATCTAGCAAAAATCAGGAAATGAAAAATATGCAAACAAGAAAACATAAAAAGTTGGAAACATAAAATATGATAGTCATAACCACATTCTTCCTCATTACCCATTCTGGAATTCAGTTTTTATTCCTTTCTCACTCACCATGTCTGTGTAGTTGATCCACTTGATTTTCCCTTAGAAATATCTCCTGTATCTGGCTCTTTTCATTCCCACTACAACCCCTTTAGTTCCCTCAGTCCTGTACTAATGCAGTAGCTCTAGCACAACATAGCATACCTTGGCCTTACCATAGCAACTAGAGCAGTTGTCATAAAGCATGATATTACATCCTTGCACAAAAGCTTTCCAGGGCTCCTCATTCCTTACTATATACCCTTCTTATCTGATTTGCAAGACCTTCCATCTATATTATGACCCTGGCTAACTATGTTTCATGAATTCTAAGAGTGTCTTATAGTTTTCAGTGTGTAAGTCCTTCACATTCTTTGTTAGATTTATTCCTAGGTATTTCATTTTTTTGTTTGCAATGGCAAAGGGAATGGATCTTCTCATCTCTCTTTCTGAAGTTTCATTGTAGGCATACAAAAATGCAGTTGATTTTGAGACATTGATTTTGTATCCTGCAACTCTACTGTATTTG
>PVKE010037580.1:0-15836 GCA_004027555.1 Craseonycteris thonglongyai
TTTGAACATATATTTTACTTATCTACCCATACCTCGCTGGAATGCACCTTATACTGAAACACAGTGTATAAACATAGTATGCATTTCACACCCCTTCTTCCCCCTTAGACTACGCCTATGACAACAAGTCGATTGCGACACACTTTTAAGATAAAAAGTAGATCTTATATACAGAAAAGTTGGCCACCCCTGATATATAGGAATAAGTATATCATGGGTATCTCATAAAATTATTAAACTTAGAAGGAGTGCATTAGATAATTGAAAAAATTTATTGATGTACCACATATGGATAGGAAGACTCAATATTATAAATATTTAAAGTCTCTCCAAATTGATTTATAGTTTTAGTGTAATGTGAACCCAGTTATAATATATTTTAGGAGAAAACTGATTATCAAATTTATATGAAGTCAATTGCAAAGAGTCAATAATGGCCAAGATAGTCTTAAAGGGGAAGACTATATATAGATGGAAGAGTTGTTCTATAAAATATCATTATATATTATAAACCTATACAAATTTTGAGAGAGCAGTCTTGGTGCAGGGACAGATATTAGAAAGCCTGAAAATAGATCACACATATGCAAATGCTTGGGATGTAGCAATGGTCACTGAAGAGTTGCTGGAAAAACAAGGTCTTTTCAGTAACTGGTGTTGTAATACTTAAATATCCAGAAGAGAAAACACAAGAAATTTAATTCCCACCCAAAATCATACCTAATTAAGAAAAGTGTACAAAAAGAGATAGAAGGTGATAATATGAGAATATCTTTGAGACCTCAAGCTAGGGAAAATTGTCTTAAAGCATAAAACATGCTACCAATGAAGAGAAAAGATTACTAAATCCAGCTACATTAATATTGACCATATCTATTAAAAGACTCTATATGTTTATTTTCAAGGCAACCATCTTGGATAAAATATATATAAAACATATAAGATACAAAAATATAACAAATTAATAGGAAGTATCTAAACAAAAATATTGGCCAAACTAAACAGTTACTTCACAAATGCAGGTATCTAAATGACCAATTTACACATGGAAAGATGTAGAATTTACCACTAAATAGGGAATTGCACATTAAAATAACAACAGATTACTGTTTTAAACATCCAACAGATTGGCAAAAATAAAATACTGTATTTGAAAGGATTATTTGTTGGCACATGTGGAAATATGGGAACAGTTCACTCTCTTATCCTTCACTGATGAGAAAGAAAATAATTCAAGTACTTTAGGGAAGAAATAAGCATTATCTAATGAAGTTGAGGACTTGCTCTACTAACCATATATCAGGCTTCTGGGTACATACTATAGAGAAAACTGCATATATATAAGAGTGGTACATAGTAGCAGTCTTTAAAGTTTTTTAAAAAGAATCAATGAAATATCAACTGATAGAGAAAGACAAAAGTAAAGTATTATGTATTTATATAATTGAATACTTTCCATCTTTAAAAATAAATGAAATATATCTGTCAATACATATCAATGTTAATTAATGTTGAAAACATTTTGAGATGAACAGTCACAGAAGAATACCTGAAGTTAGAGTCAATTTACATATACAGTGTTCCCTCGCCACTTCGCGCTTCATGTTTTGCGGCTTCAGTGCTTCGCGGGTTTTCCCAAAATCTTCATCAAAAAATAAAAATGAAAAAATACAACCGTGTCGGCAGCCACAGGGCGGAAAGGAGCGTTGTTTCATGTGGATGCGCGAGAGAGAAGGATCCCTGCGTGTCAGACAAAGAGATGAGGTGACTCAGAGTCCCTCCCACGGGCTCTCATAAAGGCGCGGGATGGGTTTCCGGGGCGACATCGACCCATGAGAGGACGAGTGGGTTGATCCCTGTGAGCTGATTGTCTGCGCATCATCGCAGCCTCACCTAGCATCTTCTCTTGTTGTATCTCGCCAGTCTTGTCCATGATGCTGACTGTCTCGCAGACTGTATTTTAGTGTTGTGTGGGCGATCACTTGTTTTGTTGAAGCGATCACTTTTTTTTATTAATGAAGCCCTTATCATGCCGCCTAAGCGCTGTGCCCCTGCGACAGCTTCCTCCGGGGCGCCCAAGAGGAAGAAGATGATGACCATCAGCGAAAAAGTGAAACTTTTAGATAGGATCAAAGAGGGCAGAAGTGATGCATCTGTGGCACGCCATGACGGGGTGAAGGAATCTGCAGTGCGGTCCATCAAGAAAGAGGCAGCAAACATCCGCAAAACTGCTTCCATCACCTTCAATAAAGAAGCGACACGTGTGGTGACTCCGCGTCATAACAGAATTGTGAACATGGAAGCTGCACTGGCATTGTGGATGGCTGATGGCAGGAAAAAGACAGTGAGTGTGGATACTAATATGATCAGGACAAAGGGCAAAGCTCTTTATGACCAAATCTTGCCCGATGACGACAATGAAGAGGCTGAAGAAGGTGCTGACGACCCTCAAGCCAGTACTAGCGCTGCCAGGAGGGATTCGCCTCCTCAGGGACGAGGCTTTTCAGCCAGCAAAGGCGGGTTCGAAACATTTCAAAAAAGATACGGCCTCAGAAACGTGCTTCTGTAGGGTGAGGCTTCCTCTGCTGACAACGATGCTGCTTGTCGTGACGTGGAGGAAAAGTGTCCTAACCTCATCGAAGAGGAAGACGAAGAAGAAACTGAAAAGCGTGGCCTTACCCCGGAGAATCTGCAACAATTGTGCAACATGGCAAGAGCGATGCAACAATTTGCACAAGACATGGACGACAATAGGGTTCGAGCTGTCGAGTTCAGCCATCGCGTTGACGGGGTTCTGTCCTTGTACAGGGGAATTTTGAAGGAAAAGAAAAAACAAAGACAACGACTACCCATCACCATGTTCCTCTCCAAGGTAAAGCCCCCGGCTCTCCCGTCAGTGCCTCCAGCAGAAAAGTCCCCGAGTGAGCCTGAAGCTTCTACGCGTCACGTGAGCGCCTCTCCTCCGCCCCCCACACGAGCCTCTTCGCCTCTCTCAGAAAGCCATGCTGATTCATGTTTATTACTGTCTAAGGTTTTGTCATTCACCTTATTAATCAGCACTGACACGTTTAAGTAAATACGTAGACTGTTGTCATTTTTGTCTTAAATGAGTCAAGTATGAATCCTGTTTACATATTTAAAACCTTCTTGTACCCGCATACACGAACATTCCTAGGGGCCCATCCTACTTCGCGGTTTTTCAGCTTTCGCGGAAGGTTCTGGTCCCCATTAACCGCGAAAAACGAGGGATCGCTGTAGTTTTAAAAATTTACTATAAAGACTGTATGTACATATATTTTGGGGTAAAAATAAGGACTCTAAAAAGATGATGCTTCTAGTGGAACATAACTCCCACTTTTAGTCTTGTAGCTCCCAGAGGCAATTTCAGGGTTTAGAGATCTGAAGTTTTGGCCACGGAGTTACGTGTATACTAGGTTAGTACAAACCTCAGTGAGTGTATTGTGCTTTTTATATCACTAGTCAGGTGACTACCAAATCCAAAACAAAAGTGAACCAAGCTAATACTGTCTTAAAAGTCAGTCACTGTAAGCCAATAATTATGCCATATGCTTGATTTCTGAATTTTGAACATTTTGCTTTGGTAATCCTGAGGAAATCTCTGCGACCCTCTAATTCCTTGAACTTTTGCATTTTTGTTGATTGAATGGCCTATCACTAAATGAGTTTGTTTGAATACATGCTTTTTTCCGAAAGAGAGTTTTAAAGGAATCTGTGCTCTAAAAAGGTAAACCACAATAGACATACATGCACGCACACACATACGCACTGACACATACACACACTGAAGAAAACACCTGGTCAATTGAATGACAGTTAATTGGTCAATTAATTATTAACTAATGAGTACATCTTAATCAGTTCAGCCGGCTCTTAACAAATTACCACAGATTGGGGAGCTTAGACAACAAATATTTATTTCCTACCATACTGGAGGCTAGGAAGTTCAAAATCAAGGTGTCTGTGAAAGCCCACATCCTGGTTTGCAGATGACTTTCTTCTCATTGTACAAGTATACCCACGTGACAGAGAGCAGAGATAGGAAGTAGGCTCTCTAGTGTTTCTTCTCATAAGGGAACTACCCCTCTCATGACTTAATTGTCTTCCAAAAGCCCAGTCTCAAAATACCATCACACGGGAGATTAGGATTTCAAAATACAATTTTTGAGAGGATAAATATTCAATCCATAGCAGATTACTTACCTACTAAGTAAGCCTTATCAGCAAAGATTGCTAAGAACGTTTACATCAAGCATTTCAGATAGATTCATGAGTTTTCGTTTTCTTGTCTTTTAAATGAAATACTAATGTCAACCTAATCAGTAGCTATGAAATTAAATTACATGCTCAAATCCACAAGGCCAAAAAGTGGCAAAATTAAGACTTAATTGTATATAATTTGAATTATGATGGTTTGACTTTACAGATGGTATGAAATTGATATGCATAATAAATTATATGAGATATTCAATACTTCATTATAAAGTAGGCTCTTTGTTAGGTGATTTTGCCCAACTGTAGGCTAGTAAGTGTTCTAAACACATTTAAAACATGCTAGGCTAAGCTATGATGTTCAGTACGTCAGGTGTATTAAATGTGTTTTTGACCAACAATATTTTCAACATACAATGAGTTTACCAGGATGTAACCCCATTGTAAATTGAATAGCATCTGTGCAAATATCATAGATGTCCCCTGGCACCAAGAAAATTTCTTCTAAAAGTGAGCATTAAAGCATGAAATGATGTGCATATATAGGATATTTTAAGGATAGGGAAGTATCTATGGCTCACCAGGAGTAGACAGTAAACATTCAGGAACAGTCTCTAAAAATAGTTACTATTATGACAGCATATGTTCAGAGATATAGCCCATCAAGTAGAATAGTTACATTTTAATTGAATATTTATTATTTACAGTTAGTGAATCAGCTCTGTGGGATAGGTTTACTTTCAGTTGTAAAATAATGAAGAATAGGCAGAACATAGCAAAGAACCAATCTATTGGGCAAGAAAAAGAGTAGAATTAATAAGCTAGAGGTAATGTCAGAAAAAGGTTCATTTTAGAGTGCTAAGTTTTTGCACTAATAAATTATTGTGATCAGGGAAACAGTGAATGACTGAATATTCAAGGTTAATTTCTAGGGGATAAAGTAGCTGGGCAAAGCAAATCACAAAATGCATTGATATTTGAATGAACTCTTCTGTCTTGGAACAGAATAGAATGCTTACCAGGGCTGTGGGCATAATTATTAAACACAGACTAAAACAGAGACCATGGGTGAGAAGGGGTGAGATGCTTAAAATATGGCAAGATTTACTGAGACCGTCCCCAAAGCCATCAGTCCCTGGAACTTATTACTAATTAGTTTTCTAGAATGATGCAAAGTTTCAATGTCATGGTTTATCCTTCATAGTGCTTTATTCAAAATCCCACTGAATTGAGACGGGGAGCTGAAGCTATAATACCTCAATTTGTGTGAGAATTTAATTGCACTAAGAATATTGATAGAGAGCTTAAGTATCTAACTTTGAGGAATTGGATATGGCATTGGAAAAAAAAGTAAGGGATGAAGAATATTTAAGGTTTCTATCTAATGTTAATGTGCTATGTCTCTGCAATTTTAAATGTCCTCTTTTGACTTTGATTTATCTGCCACATCATTTATCTGTAGTTAGAGTAAAATTTCTTCCTGGATGGATATTCAAGATGTGTGGAAAAATCAATCTTAAACAATTTTATTCTCAACTTTTGATGAGTATTTCAAAACTTCTCAATACTATTGCTTTTCAGTGTAAATACATGGTATTTTAGGTGTGTTTGGGGCTCACCTGGGAACTTAACTACCAATAATAGTGCTGTTTATTTGATTAAATTTATTCAGAAATTCCATTGAGCAACTTAAAAATTACCTTGGCAGCATTACTTTTATTCATTTATTTTTATTTGTAGGTTCCTTGCCAGCAATATTGTACATTTAGAATTATACTCTGAATTGTTGCTAAAATATTGCCTCTAGCCTTTTGTATGTGTCAGAGGACAGTGGAATAAACCTTAAAGCAAAATGAGAGTGGAACAAGGTAGTAACTG
Organism: Craseonycteris thonglongyai; assembly: GCA_004027555.1. NCBI lineage: Eukaryota > Metazoa > Chordata > Mammalia > Chiroptera > Craseonycteridae > Craseonycteris > Craseonycteris thonglongyai. The sequence goes on from PVKE010037580.1 coordinate 6,109, forward strand.
GACATGTTAGCAGAGTAATGTCATAGAAATGGAGCGGCGTAAATCATGTTTCATAGAAGCTGGCAGTTTTGTGGTAACTGTCTGTCTCCTAGCTTACCATGCCAGGCAACTTTACTCATATGAAATGAAATATGTTAGCACACTGCCAAGGCATAGCCAAGTGGTTGGGTTAAAAGGCGTCTGAATTAGGCCAGGATTGGAATTGGAGGATTAATGGTTTAGTGATTTTTAAGAATGGCAGAAGAAAGTTAGTAGTTGGAGGAAGGAAATGAACTAATGCTACTTTTACATTTGTCAGTTTTCTACTTCCTTACCATTTTACACTTAAGATAGCTGAGTTGAGAGGATGTCAAAAAAATTTTTTTCTAAAATATAAGATATCTGCAAGTGTTAAAATTAGTTTAAATCAACCAGGTTTTAAAAGTTAAATTGACTGACTTTTAAAGTGAGTTAAAATCAAACTGAGCTATCAGAGGGAAGCTGAATTGGTTCATGTTAATAAAATGAAAGAAGCGTGAACAACTTGACAAAGCTTGGCACTTTCATCATCACAAACATTCCCTGTTGAGATAGTGAACTTAACAGTAATTCTTCATATTCCTGAGACATGATAGCACAAAGTCATTGCACAAAATCTCAGAATAAGGGCAATTTATGCTGACGATAGAAACATTGCATAGTGACTCAGAGAGCCTGTGATTGATGCATTATTATAAGGTGAGCTCCATCATTTATGCATAGAGGGAGGACACGCATCAAAAAATAACATGGTTTTTCTTGTAGTATCTGGGAGATGCAGCCAGAGATTTCAAATAGTGGTAGTTGACTTGCAGAAGCTGATAATTTGAATTAATGTTTCCAAGTGTTGAAAATGACAGTGAAAATCTCAGCAAAAATGATGTTTCAAACTGACTAGTTCAGCAAGATCTCATCTCTCTAGCTCATTCCTAAGCAGTGTTCAGGTTAATTCAAATATTTTGGATGCATAAATTATTTTGGATCACTTTCCTTTCCATCACTTTCACTTCACATCACCAACCCAAGAGGACTTCCCAGCAGGTAAAGGTGTTAGATGAAATCCTGTGTTATCTCATTTCTTCACCTGCTTTTATGGGAAGAAAGTGTCCACATCTATCTAGAATACCTATATTCTGAATATATAAAATAAATCATGATGATCTCAAAGAAGTTAAGCCTGTGTTGTTCAACCGCCTAAAAGAAGCATGAGTTATCATTGGTCAAAATTTCTAGTTGTCAAACCTATTGAACTCAAATATATAGAGTTCTTTAGGGACTTGGTGGGGGGACCACAGGATCCCAAAGGATCTGTCTACCTATGAAAATAGGTGACAGGGTTGGAGGGCCATTACTAATGATCTAAGTCATACGCTTACACTCCTCAGTTACCTTGTGCAGTGACAACAGATTGATTGAAAGGAGTAGAAGTCCGTATGGGATATACTTAAGTGCCCATACATGGCTGTGTTTGAGAGATCACTATGTTACAGGCCCTGCTTAAGGAGGGAGCAGAACAAGACTAAAACTGACAGATTTCTGAAGCCGTGCCACTTGAGAGTGGTGCTTTGGTACAATGTCACTTCCAGGTTTAAGTACCTAACAGTAGTTTTAGAGACCACTGTATTGTCTCGGAGAGATTCATCAGAACATCTGTGAGTTAGTACTTCCCAAGCAGAAAAAAATCAGAAGCTGTGCCAGATTGCTAAATGGATATGAGGAGAAAATGTCTGTATCCTCAATTCTTTACCTGAAGTCTCCCTTTTCTATTTCCTGAGTTTGTACACTCCTTCCAATATTCCTTCTATTGTTTCAGAATGTTGGTAGTATACAAAGCAGAAGGAAGTCCATTGAAAGAGAAAGGGTGGAGGTGGGTGGGCACTAAATCCATCCCTTGCTTGATTTCCCAAACGATTCCACTTAACATGGTATCCTCTGGGGAAAGGGCACAATTTTCTGATGCAGAAGATGTACAGTAGGCAGGGAGCAGTCCTATTAGTGGATGCACATTATTTATTCTCCCTGAACAGTGAGAACAGCATCTTCTGAGAAGTGGTTCCTCAATCCATAGGGCTGAGTGGAGGCTTCCAATCTCTGGACTGCATCCTCCTAAACACAGGGTGGTTCTATAATCCAGGAAGATCCTGAGGTGGTATTCCGTTCTCTCATCTGTATATGTTGCTCTGGGAAAGCCCTGGGATTTAGGCTAGGCTGATCTGAGTCTTGTCTGGGAACTTTTTTTTTAAGTCAATTGGTGGACATGTGATTCTGAAAATTCAGAAACAGCGCTGTTTATCCTTAACCAACTATGGACTCCCCCTCAACCCCTACACCCATGCATTTCAAAAAGTTATTTCATTGCTTATATCTGGTGTGCCAAAAGAACATATACGTTTTCTATATATTACTTTTTGGAGTTGAATTGAATTCAGTGGCAGTGTGTAGTATGACATTTGCTCAAAAGATGGTCTTAATCAAATGAATGCTAGCGTCACCACGCAACAGATAGGACAGCCAAAGGTGATGGTGGAAGCATGGTTGTTGTTGGAGGAGTGCAAGATTATTGTGAAGTGGTATTTGAAATTCAAGAATGTTGTGGAAATACAACAACAATGGAGGTATGAGTGTGCAACTGAGTCTCCAACATACCTAACAATTACAGGCATACATGGTAAGTTTGAGATGCATGGTAAATAGAAACAGCATGTGCAGTGATACAAGCAGACACTTTGGTCAATGTTGCTCAAGCAATAGTTAGTTCACTGTAATCAGAAGTGTCTGGATGCTGATGGTAACCACTTTGAGTACCTCCTGTATTTACAGAAGTCAAATATGACTTATATTCATCTTTTTTTATTGGTGTATATTGTTACAATTTTAATACAGTTTTTTTCTTTCTTAAAATGTGTACACATTTTTTTGGTAACCTCTGTATATACATACTGGTGTATGATGCTTAAAAGTATGGACACTGACATTTGAAAAGTTTGCATTTAAATACCAGTAACACTCTTGTTACAGAATTAGTCACTTTAGATGAGGTACATAATTTTCCAGTCTGTGATTCCTGAGATATATGGTGATTATTTCTTCATCAGAAGCAGGCTGTGTTGTTGTAATTACACCCTCCCTGGCCTACAGTGAGTGTTCAATACACATTACTAATTTTCATTAGTTACACCTTTTATGAGGCACTATAAATGCATATTCAGTTGAAAGGTACAATTCCTTTTTGCCTTTGTTTCTTTGCACCCTGAATCAAAAGTTGTGTTATTGTTAATGTCATTTTATTGTTTTCGACTTGCGGATACAGATGACTTTTAACATAAAAATGACTGGTATAATGTAGGCATTTAGAAAATGGTATTAATAAAGCAATTACTTCCCATGATTGAACACTATATCTAATCTAGCCTGTTTTCTATGTGGTTTACAAACAGCATAAATGTAGGTTTACCAAAAAGTTGTTCCCTGTGTATTTTTATTGTCTCCACAAAGACACTAAATAAACTGTCTAGTGTGATGCATATTGTGCTAGGTTAAGCACTTTAACTCAAACTTTCTAAAGCAGAAGCCATGTTCCTCATCACTATGGTCTACTGCTTATTATTGGCAGTATCTGTGTATTGCCTGAATGAACCCCTTGACATACAAATTAATTGAAATTCTAGGTGAGTAAAAAATACTATTAATATTTAATTCTCAACTTAACATTTGCAGGTACAATACCCAATATTGGATTTATATAACTTGTAAACTTGGATTCCAAATCTGGTATGTTTGATAGCTATAAACTATACATACCCCAGCTGTCCTTTGAATTTTATCAGTGAATTGTCTATGGAGAGATCTTCATCCAAAGTGTGTAATTGTTGACACTTATTAAAATAATTGATTATACTTTGCACTTATTGTATTACCTTTTTTACATATAGTTTTATTATCTAAGAAGAAAATGTGATATAGCTAAGAAAAGCTTGTGAGGCACAGTTTTTAAAAAAAATCAGCATCTCTAATATTGTTCTTCATGACCAGTACATGTCTATTTTAGAATTTTGTACTTGTGACATTATCATATATAATGAAAGATATGCTTTTATTTCATCACTTGTTACTGGAAACCACTTTTGTCCTTTGTTGAGTTCTGGTCCTTTATCTTTTGACTTGCATATCTATTTCTTTCTAAGGTTATCATTTCAAAAATAAATCATCACTAAGCACTTGTTTCAAAACAGAGAGATGTAGGATTTTCTCCTAGTCTTTACAGAACGAAAACATTTAATACTAGCAATTTTGGTAACTGGTTTTATATTTGGAATATTTTCTTTTCCTTTCCAATCCCATTCTTCGTCTCCTGAATCACAGTCATCATAGCTTGATATGGCCATAGGTCCCTTTCTTTTCCTTCCCAATTCCATTCTTCATCTCCTGAATCACAATCATCATGGCTTGATATAGACATAGGTCCTGCATGCTTACAAACATTGCATTGGATAGGGCTAACTTCACTTGAATTAGAATCTTCTGGTGTACAGTCAGCCATACTAATTTAACAAATATCATCTCGCTGTTTTCATTTGAATATCCTATTTGACTTTCGGTGTTACTTTTGTACAAATTCAAAACAGACATCTTAAAAGGATTATTTCTACAGTTCACACTTTAACACAGAATATATATGTGTGTGTGTACACATATATATATATATATATATATATATATATAAGTTTTTTTTAAACATTATTTCTTTATTATTTTTACTTATTTATTTTTTGACAGAGAGAGAGAGAGAGAGAGAGAGAGAGCGAGCGAGAGAGAGAGAGATACAGAAACAGAGACAGAGAGAGAACTGAACTGGGGGAGCTCCCAGTTCAGCATATGGTTCCTGTTGGGCCGGGGTCAGGATTCGATCCGCGGTCCCCGGCGCTGCAAAGTGAGCGCTTAGCCCACTAAGCCATCCCGGCTTCCCCTTTATAATTATTTTTTTATCATATTTGCATTATAACTGCATGCAAAGCAAATTAAATCTATGTGTATCTCAAAGACATCAATGTTTACAATGGCTTAAGAAACACATGACATATCCGAGATGCTTTGTATGTCAAGGAATTAAATACCTGTCTTCTGCATTAACTTTATCCTTGCAAATGAATTATTTCCTAAGGATTTTTTTAGGCACCGTTTAATTATGACAAGAAGAGTTGAATATATTAACATCATCCAGATTTATGTTATATATATATAATTAGTTCTTCCTTAAGTGGACAGCATTTTCCCAGGATGAACAGAACACTACATAGGAACTCTCAATTTGGGTTTCAGCACACATGTAAACAGTGATTTAAACAGACCAACAATAAAATCTCATAGAAAACCTTACTTTGAGTTAATATCAGATACAAACTCTTCAAATACGTAATTAAAAGTGTAATCAAGTGTAGGGTTTTTAGGTTAAATAGCGCTACTGTAGACAAATACACTAGCATAGTATGGTCAGTAAAGTGATGGCATGGATCTTACATTTCCTAAATTATTTTAAGTATTATTATATATTATACTTACAGACATTTAAGAAAATAGCAATAAGCAAATCAGTTTGCTAAAGACAGACATTTCTTAAAATCATGGCTACCCAGAGCTATGTTGCTTCTTTTCTTTCATGAGGATATCTTTAAGCTGGCTAGAACAGAAAAGATATCAGTAATGGGGAATTAAAACCTATGATTTGTGGTGGATAAAGAAAAACCCTTGGTTGTATAAAATCAATTTTTATCTCAGTTCATTTTCTTTGCTTCTCATATATGAGAACACTAAGTGGCGATCAGTAAGTTTTCGGAAGTGGTGGTTGATGTACCACCTATTTCTGCAAGACTGGCATATAATACATATTGTCCTTTAAAAAAAAAAAGTAGTAACATGTTAATGCAAGTTGGTGAAATTTGTATCTTCCCCAAGCATAATAAATCAATAAACAATTAATGTGATAATTTAGGTGAATTATAAAAAGAAAACAAAGATTATTGGCAACCATCAAAATTCATGTTGGATATTGGAAATATCATGTTGGATATTGGCATGAGGCTCTCATTTTTGCTATATTTGCATAACGTGTGTATTACTGTTGTCATATGTTTTCTTAAATGAACTCACTTTTGTTTGTACTTAAATAAAAATATTTAAAAGGGAACCTTCTTGATAAGATGGAGTGGGAAAGATGTGTTGAAAATAAGAAAGGAAAAAAAAACCTGATTTCCAAAAAGAAAGTGCTGCAGTCAGATGTAGAAGATAGAGTTTTAAATGCCAGAGGCCACTAGAGAGAAATGAGTCTGATTGACAGAGATCCCACGGAACCCAGAGCAAGAGCTATCAGAGCTAAAGGGAGCAGATAGCAAGCAACTAATACTGTGACATCTGGAAGATACATGAGAAAGAAGAGAGTATAGTCTTGGACTGAAAAGTTGTAATAAGGATAGCAATGAACAGGGCAGGGATCTTCAAATATTGGGTTGCAGGGATAATGGGACAAAAACCTACTTAAGGAAGTAGCAGGGAAGTCATTGTTTCCCATTAGAATACTTCCTAAAATTGAACATGTGTTTGGTTTTGCAGTTAATATTTGAATGTGACAGTTGTTAAAGTAGGAAGAAAGATATTAAAGGAAGCAGTGTGAAGACAGGACTGTTAGACCCCTGTGGCTTCTATTCTAAATATGCCACCTTTTGTAATCTGTCTGATCCTTCATCAATCCAAGGCATAGGCTTTATCCGACATTCTTCCACATTCCATTAGAATCTGCTTGATGTCAAGTACTGAGCTAATGATACCAAGGTGAAGAGAGTGTACTGGTGGCTGAGAGATGTATGCAGCTGGAAGAACAGGCGCAGGGTGGGAGCTGGAGTGATGGAAACCTTTTAGGAGGGATAACAAAACACAGAGATCAAGCCCAAGGGGCAGTCCATGAAAGAGGCGTAAGAGGCAGAGGAGGAACTCACGGAGCTGGAAGCCAGAAATAGTCACTAAGATCAAGGGAAAACGAGATAAAGGGGACCCCAATATGAGAGGTGGGCAATTAATGGGGCCTCAATATGTGGTGCCATGGGAATGGTGGGGACTCAAGAAATTACATTTGGAGACAGAAGATGAAAAATGTTTGCAAGTGAGCTCAGACCATGTAGATGACCTCAAGGAAGATGAACACATACGGTAGATAGAGAGCTGTCAGATTCCCACATGGTCCTCATGAACTAGAGTCTTCTCGAGTGCTCGGTAAAAAACATGCAAAATACTAGGTTAAAAACATTAGTTGGGCATATAAAACCCCTTGTTATCCTTCTAAAAGGTAAAGAAACCTGGGCTTTATAATAGAACAGTTAGAGAAATCCCAGAAAAAAGGATGGGTGTATTGGTTAATGTACAGTCAGAAAGAAGAAAAGAAATCACTTGTTATTTTAGCAGAGATAAATAACAATAGGAAACTGGTTGGATGAGTGTTGGAGAAATATAATCATGGATCTGATGTCTCTTTATCTACCTGTTTGTCTCCCTTGAGATCATCAATGTTGTCTGAGCTCACTTGGAAAATGCAAACATTTTCCATCTTTTGTCTCCAAATGTAATATTCTGAGTCCCTACCTTTCCCATGGGGCCAATTATTGTGCCTCCATTAAAATTTAAAAGGGGAACACGAGGTATTATGTTCCTAGAGATCTTATTATGAAGCAGCCAACATTCCTAGGAATGGAAAACAAAGTGAACATTTTCAGGTTATTAGAAACTAGAGGCTTGGAGAAATGGCCCTGTGGGATCAAGTACCAGTTCTTTGAGGGACAGATGTTGTAAAACAGGTGTGTTTCAGAAACATGAAAAAGAGACTTTGTAGAGCTAGAATTGAAATCTCTGAGGAGTATGTGACAATGGCTGATGTCACACCTCTGAAGAGACACATAAGGTCTGTTCTGAGAATGTTGAAAGTTCCATTGGATTCAACTGTTGTTGTCAAGGTGGACGTCCCTCACTGGGATGACACAACTCAAGCAAACAGAAATGAGTAAATTCCTTCCCATTTCCTCACTTTCAGTATTCTCCGGCTCTTTCTGTAAAGCCTACAGCACACTGATTGGCAAAGGAAAAAGTTGATTTTCAGAGTTCTAACTCCAGCTACACACACACACACACACACACACACACACACACACACACACAAAGGATGGATTTGTAGTTGAGAGAAAAAACCTTAACTTACAAATGTCAAATTTGAAATATTTCACAATTGCTTTCTTGAGATTTTTGTTCTCAGTCCTTTCTCTTAAAAAATCTTCATAAAGAATTTACATGATAATATGGTTGATATTATTACTGTATATGACTCAAGTATGGAAACTTTCTTGTCATGATAGATAACAGAAAGGATCTGTTTCTTGATGCAGTGAAAGAGCTTAAAGTTCTATTAATAAAGGATTAAAGAGCAGACAAAATCTGTACTGGTTCTAGGTTGGAAACTTCTGACTATTAATTGTCAGTGAATTGAAGTGACTGTCAGATAACTTTACATAATTCTGTATTTTAGTAATGTTTCTCTTGGTGGTATCATTATGATAGCTAATAAATACTGAGTATAATAGTCTATGTGTTGAATACCAAGTGCTTAGAGGCATTAGTTCATTAAAAACACACCCACAAACTCTCTGAGGTAGATTTAGGTATTGTCTCTATTTTATTTATGAGGGTAAGGAAGCTTAAAATGGATAAGTATTTGCCTAAACTTACACACACAGTAAGTAGTGAAAGGATTCAAATCAAACTTTATGTCAACTACTGAATTCGTATGTTTAATAACTGTGGTGGACAGAATTACAACCCTCCAAATATGTCAATGTCCTAATTCCTGGAACCTATGACAACGTTACTTCACGTGGTAACTGAGATTTTGCTGATGGGATTTCGGATCTGGATCTGTGGCAGCTATCCTGGATGATCTGAGTAGACAGTATAATCACAGGAGTCCTGATAGGTGAAACAGGGAGACAGGAAAATCAGCATCAGAGAAGGAAATGTGAAGACTAAAAATTGAGTTGGAGAGTCGTGGTGTGATATAGACTCAATGGCCATTGCTGACTGTGAAGATGGAAGGGACCGATAGCTAAGGAATGTAGGCAACCTATGGAAGCTGGACAAGGCAAGGAAACAGATTCTCCCCTGAAATCTCCAGAGGAAACACAGACCTAGTGACTGACACCTGGATTTTGGTCCAGGAGACCCATTTCTGATTAACAATTTCCCAAATTATCAGAAAATATGTTTGTGGTTTTTTAAAGCCATTGAATTGGGGGTAACTTGTTAAAGCTGCAGTAGGAAACTAAACAGCACTTTTTACTATGGGACAGATGAGCACATTATACTCTTGTTCCCGATAGATAACACGTAGCATTGTCTAAAAAAAAAAAAAAAGACCAACAGCCAGAGACGACATAAAAGGACGTGTTTCTGGCTCACGTAGTCAAATTGATTCCTTTAAAACTTCAAATAGGATGGCAAATCATGAATTGTGTCAGCTCTGATTTCCAAATATACCTGCAATCTAATTCTCACCACTTCCCTAATCCATCTGATACCACCATTTTCCCATTGGATCATCCAGTAGCTTCCCAGCTGTTTTCTCAGAATCCCATCTTGGCCCTTCAGCGTTTTCGTTCAGTAGCTAAAGTTATCTTATT
>PVKE010037581.1:0-15842 GCA_004027555.1 Craseonycteris thonglongyai
AAAGAAACCCAGTCTTTTTTAAAAAAGTAAAAAGTAGTCATGTCAAGATCCAGGTATATGGGCCCAAGACACAGTGAAATAGCTATAAAATCATTTCAATTCAAGCTTCCCATGATGTTAAAATCATACTTTTAAAGCACTTTCAGAAATATTTAATATTATAATCTACATAATTTCAGAATTAGCTTGTGTATAAATAACCATACTATAATAAAAAGATACACAATTCTGCACTCCTGATCCAAAGGTCACTCAGTTAAATTCTTCCCTGAGCCCTTCCAATACTTTTCATTTTCTTCATAGTAACTTTCAGTAGCAATCACATAAAAAAGAAAGGTGGTACAGCCTAGCACTGAATTTACACCAAATGCAAAATGAAAACAAACACCAAAACCAAACCCAAAACACCTAAAATGAATTTAGCACTGGTAGCTACATGCATGTATAAAGATAAATCTTTTTAGGTGCTACGAAGAGGGAAGAAAAATATTTCTAAAAAACTTCCATACTACCTTTGCTTAACAAACACATTTTATTTATTTGTTTGTTTGTTTAGACAGAGGAGAGAGAGAGAGAGAGAGAGAGAGAGAGAGAGATACAGAGACAGAGAGAGAACTGAACTAGGGGAGCTCCCAGTTCAGCATATGGTTCCACACAGGCCGGGGCCGGGATCTGATCCTCGGTCCCCGGCTCTGCAAAGTGAGCGCCTAACCCACTGAGCCATCCTGGCTTCCCCAACAAACACACTTTTAAAAAATTATTATAGAACCTTATATGCTAAATAACACACACAACTGAAATTCTAAGCATCAAAATTACACATCAGTTTATTAAAATTATAGTTCTATGCTTCTATAGGGGAAAAAATCACATTCACACGTAACATCGTGGAACTTATCAAGGAACTGGAGAGGAGATGGTACACATAAACAGCTTTTTAAAACATTTTGCTGGGGAAGCTAGGATGGCTCAGAGGGTTGAGCGAGCGCTTGCTTTGCAGCCCTGGAGCCAGAGAATTGAATCCTGGCCCTGGCCCGTACGGACCCATATGCTGGGCTGAGATGTGCCCAAGTTCAGTTCTGGGGCCTATGCGGGAGGCTCCCTGCCTGGTTCCTGCCCTGTGCAGCCCTGCGCACACATGTGGAGTGAAATTATATAAAAAAGTAATGCTGTCAACTATGGAGATTGCTCTGGGCCCTCCCCTTCTCTCTGTCTGTCTGTCTACCTGTCTGTCTCTCTCTGTTAGAAAACAATAAAAATAAATCTTTAAAACATTTTGCTAAAAATCTGAAAAATATTTTCTTAAAAATTTTCTTTAACTCTTCTACTATACCTATTTTCTTTTTTTAATATATTTTTATTTATTTATTTATTTTTGACAGAGAGAGAGAGAGAGAGAGAGAGAGAGAAAGAGAGAGAGAGAGAGAGAGAGAGAGAGAGAGAGAGAGAGAGAGAGAGAGAGAGAGAGAGAGAGATACAGAGAGAGAACTGAACTGGGGGAGCTCCCAGTTCAGCATATGGTTCTGCACGGGCTGGGGCCGGGATTCGACCCTCGGTCCCCGGCGCGGCAAAGTGAGCGCTTAACCCACTGAGCCATCCCGGCTTCCCCTACTATACCTATTTTCAAGTAAATGTTATTACGATATTACTTTAGAAGTATTTTAAATAAAATTTAAATTCCTACAAAGCACTATAAATATCAAACAAATGTCCAGTGTTGCTTCATTTATAAAAAACAAAACAGAAACAGTTTTATATATTTACCTGGTCTTGGTACTGGCTGTGCTGCAGGAGCCTGAGTTTTACGGGCTGATGCACCCTCCTTTAAAAGAATAAAAAATGACATATGACATCAAAATTCTTTTATATAATAAGCATTCTAATTACTGCAATCAAATTCCACACCTATTTTTCTCTCAATTAGTTACTCCACTGAACATGCTATATGATCCTAAGAGTTAAAAAAATAATATTAACGTTTCCTTATGTTTTATGCTATTATAGGTCATGAGACAGAAATAGGAATCTCAAGTGAAAAATAAATTTAAATTGTTACCATAACAGTAGTTACTGTAAGCATTTAATAGAGTTCAAATACTCAATGATTTTTACTTAACTAATAACAATTTTAACATCTCAGAAATGTCATTACCAGTTTTTAAATCAAGTCAACCTTTTCTGAGGAAGCCAGGATGGCTCAGCGGGTTAAACGCTCGCTTTGAAGCCCCAAGGACCGAGGATCGAATCCTGGCTCCGGCCCAGGCAGACCCACATGCTGAACTGGGGTGTGCTTCCCGAATGCGGTGAGGCCCCCCGTTCAAAAATAAAAAAATTTTTTAAAAAAGTCAACATTTTCTTCCCCCCTTAAGTAGCCTGAAGCTGAATAATACAGAACTTCATGTCATAAAAATGTATAAACGCTTTTACTTTGAACGACATTAAGGAAAAAAAAAAACCAATTCCAACAGATTTCATTAAATGTCTTTAAAATATTCAGAAAAAATAATCCTATTTATAAACATGAGATTTGTTGCATTTAAGAGCGGTAGAAAAAATCTTTAAAAATGAGTAACATATCTCAACTAAGCATTAATATATACAAGAAAATATGCTAAGTATTGAAGTACAGGTATATCAATTATATACTCAGGACTTGATAACTCTGAAATGTTTAAGACACACAGAAGTTGTCCATTTTTAACGTAATAATTTCAATCGTATTCATACTAAATATTTACTAAAACACTTTTCTTTATAGAAAGAAATTCTAAAGGAAATTTATAACATTATGTGTTTCAATATGTGAATCTCAGATCTGATCACACTAGAACACTTTATGAATGAAGCAGATATTAGTACCTATAGACATAAAAACAAAGTGAACATAACAATTACAAATGCCCATTGACTGGTATATTGTATTGGTGATTCAATTATTATGAGCACCACTGTGACAGGAAACATGATTTTTCAAAATGGTGAACTACTGGGAAAGCTCAGAACAAAGTTAAGTACAATCTCCCCTCCATATACACTGTAGTTAAATTCCTAGGAAAATTCAGTGTATGTTTAAAATGTTACAAAATATACTTTGTAGTCCAATTATGTTTTAGGTTCATTATATCTAGTGGGATACTCAGAAGTCCTGCAGAACACAGAACTCGTCTTCCTGGATTTCAAAGGTTGTTCTAAACACTACAGACTACCTTTTCTGGCTCTACTCACTAAATGACCTTCAATAATTTTGTCAACCAAAATCTCCTTATGAACATCTAGACCAGCAGTGTCCAATCTTTTGGCTTTCTTGGGCCACATTGGGAGAACTGTCTTGGGCCACACATAAAATACACTAACAATGATTACTGATGAACTATTAATAAAAAAAGGTCAAAAAAACACTCATATGTTTTAAGAATTTGTGTTGGGCTGCATTCAAAGCCATCCTGGGCCACAGGCTGGACATGCTTGTTCTACAACATCCTTGTAAAAAGTACTATTACCCTCAGCACCACACCTCTAACCAAGTATCACCTGTATACAACAAGTAACAATTGAAAGATTCTAGCTGATTTGTGCTCAACTGAAATAGCTATGCTATTAAGAAACCAAAGAATATATAAGCATACTATTAAAGTGTTTGTCAAATTACTGTTGATTTTAAATGCTAACATTTTTCTTTAGGATCATTAATAGTTTATATGAATTAAAACAGATAAAGGAGTCTACCATTAGTTCTGAAAGAGACTAAAATTTAGCACTAGTTTCAAGTCAAAAGAAATTCTTAAAACAATACATCCATTGCACAAGTTGGTGAAAACTGAAGGAAAAAAAAATAAGGCAGGCAAACACTGACACTTGTGGTTGTTCTCAGATTGCTAATCTGCAATCAGGCTAATTCCTGCTTTGTGAGTTCAAAGAAAAGTAAAACTGGTTCATAAATTATCTATTGACTTCATAGAAAAATTCTAAACTTTTAATTCCTTTCTTCAAAGAGAAAAACATATTGCTCAAATTAAAATGGCCAAAAACATGCCATTTGTCCCAATCTTTTATGTAATATAATAAAAAAAATATTTCATCTAATTTTAAGTCAAAACAGTCAATCAAGACATACAAACTCCAAGCAAATATTAATACACAGAATAGATTGATCTCAATAAAACTAAAATTGGCCTCTAAATAACTGTGTCAAATGGCATTTTCAGAGTACTATGGTGGAAATTCCATCTGATCTAAAACACTAGTATTTTTCTCCATGGAAAAGATAAGCTAGTTCTTCAGGTGAACACTGGTTGAAATAAATGCCCTGCATTATGGGCCAACTACTCACTAAAGCACAGCCAGGAATGGAGCCGAATGTAGGAAACCAGATGACCAACTCCCTGCTCAAGGACATCTGCTCATTCTCAGTGAATAGAAGTAGACCTGCCCGCCACCCCCACCCCACCCTCCTGGACAATTTGTTGAATTTATCCAGATAAACAGATTAATATATGTCCGTGAAATAACTTACCTTCACTGTTAGATAATGAGCAAACCTATACCGGATTTATCATATATAATCACTACAAAACTATTAACTACATAAATAAAATAATTACTTCTGTACCGAGAGTCGGGAAGTATAAAAAAGAACAAAGGTAACCTTTTAAAATTGAGGTCAGAAAGCCCTAAGGGGGGAGCTGGTGCAGACTCCAACAGAAGAAGTAGTCCTTCTACTCCCTAACAGGAAACAGCTAACCTTACTATGACAGCAAGAGGGAAAATTTTCTCCTGCCCAGCAACAACCTAGTGAGAAACCATGGCCACCCTAAACTCTTGCTTTCCTCCAATGAACTTTTGCTCAAAGCACCTCCTTCTCCACTTCCCTTTTTTCTCTACAAAGTAATGTTCACCTCCTGTGTTCTCTGGTCTTGCCCTTGCTTAGTTATAATTTGCATGTCCCAAACTTCAATTCCTCTGCCATTCCTGAATAAACTCATTTTTGCTGGTGAAATAATTCGCTATTTTCTTCGTAAGGTTAACAGAGGCACTGCACATCCTATCTTTAAATTCAAACTCCTTGAGGTATATTCTAGACCGGCCCAGGAAAATCCTAATACCAACCTGGACAGTTCTGGCCATAACGCACCTATTTTCCCATCAGGGACGTTACAGATTAAAAACTAAAGCCATTCAAGTAAAAATTTTAGGACAGTTATAACTATAAAACTTAATACAATAGATGCCAGTTTGCTGAGTCTGACAAAGAAACTTATCACATTTACTAAGAAAGTTTAACCATAGAATTCAGATTTTTAAAGGAACTAGACTAAAGAAAGAACTACAAGCTCACCTGTCATAAAATTTTTAGTTTCTCTTGGCTGGAAACATACAGGTTGCTAGAAAAACTCACTAAAGAAACTTTTATCTCATGCCTGCTCTTTTTTTCTGACTTCATGTGAAGTTCTTAACCAGTTAAACAGAATGTAGGTGTACCTAAAAGTTTAAAGCAGAGATGTCCAAACTTTGGCTTTTCCTGTACCATATTGAAAGAATTGTCTTGAGCCACACATAAGATACACTAATAATAGCTGATGAGGTAGAAAACAAATTATCCTAAACTTATCCTAATGTTTTCAGAAAATTTACAAACTTGTGTGGAGCCTCATTCAAAGCCATGCTGGGCCAGTTTGGACAAGCTTGCTCTAGCTCTTCCTTTTCATTGTCATCTTCATCCTCTTCCCCCTTTGGCTCCAGTTCTAACAATTCAGAGGGCCCTACCATCCCATTCAACCTGAGGTACCACTGACGCCAGTCCCCAGTTCAGCCCATCCCCAAAAGAGGCTGTTCTAAAGGGACATCCTTAGGAGCCACCCTCAGATAAGTGGAAGAGGTGCTCTATCAGCTCCAGTTTCAGCTTTTTCTTCTTCTACTTCTTCCTCCCCTCCCCTGATAAGCTTGATCCTTCAGCCTTGCCCCAGTCTGCAAGCCTCAAGAAGCCAGACCCTGGCAAGTGGAGGTTCTGCTAACCCCTGGTAACCAACAGACTCCCTTCAGGACTCCAGGTCCCTCAGTGCCACGCCCCTTGCCCCATTCCTCACTATGGGAAGAGCAGAGAAGCACTGGGTGGGTTCCTGGAGAGGCCAGCATTGGGACAGCTGCTCCCCAGGCGACAAACACAGGAAGTACACACCTAGCGCATGCATGGCACCACTCATCCAAATCTCCGTAAATGGTTTTGTTTTTTTTTGGGAATCCTACCATATCCCAAGTTCTGAAGCCATAGGAAGGTGCCTCCTTTTTCCTCAACAGAGCTGTGGAAGGGGTGCTTGTTCACCTCCTCCCATTTTGAACACTGGCAGCACCTTGCGGGGAGAGCTCCCCTCTTCCCTCCCCCAGTTTTTCTTTGTTCCTATGAATTGTTAATATATTTTTCCTGGTTCACGTTTTGGGAGGCTTAGGTGGGTGGGAATGAGAATGGGAGTCGGTGGAGGGGAGGATACAGTTCAGAACTTCCCAGTCTCAAGTTAGAAAGGGTCTGGGAAGCATGAAGCACTGTCGTCCCCCCAGCTGTACCCGAGTTCCAGGGGAATGATGATTTGTGACTTGGGAACTTATATGAGGTGTTCCTGGGAAGAAGACACAAGAATTGAAATTAGTTGGCCCTTAATGACCCCCAGTGAGATTGTAGCACCTTTCCCCTAATTCTTCATTTTTAAAGGCATTTTATTGCTTTTTTAATCTACACAGCAAGAGCAACTTTCTGTCAAATAAAAAAAAGAAATGAAAAAAAAAAATCAAGGAATAAATCCAGTAGAATATCAAGAGTCCAATAAAAAGAACTGGCAAAAAATAACTGATAGGGAAGACAGGATGGCTCAATGGGTTAAGCGCTCGCTTTGCAGCCATGGGGACTAAGAATTCGAATCCTAGCCCCAGACCGTGCAGACCCATATCATATGCTAAACTGAGGTGTACTTCCCATGCAAGGGGCCCCCAGTTCAGTTCTTGCCCCCCGGTTCAGCCTATGGCTCAAGCGAGCCTCCCAAGGGGAAGGCCCCCAGCCCAGCTCCTACCTTGTATGCCCCCTGCCCACCTGTGTGGAACAAAACCATATTGAAAACTGATGACGTGCAACTATGGAGACTGCTCTGGTCCCTTCCCCTTCTGTCTGTCTGTCTGTCTGTCTCTCCCTCTCTCTGTCTCTGTTTCTGTCTGTCAAAAAACCCCAAAACAAACAATCAAAAAAATAAATCTTGGGGAAAGCCGGGACGGCTCAGCGGGTTGAGCGCTCGCTTTGAGGCCATGAGGACCGAGGATCGAGTCCCGGCTCCGGCCCAGGCAGGACCCACGTGCTGAACTGGGGAGTTCCCACAGTTCGGTTCTCTGACTGTCTCTGTCTCTGTCTCTCTCTCTATCTGTCAAAAAGTAAAATAGAAATAAATATGCACTGAAGACAAAAAGATAATTTCTCTCTATAAATGTGAAAAGATAAAAAAATAAATAAATAAATAAATCTTAAAAAATAAAATTAATAATCCTTCCTAGAGAAAGGGCAGGCAGGCAATGTAGCTAAATCATCTTTGTAACCCCTAAATTTAATAAGCTGTGCCTAAGTGCAAATGTTGGCACATAGTAGTTGATCAATACGTAACTGTTGAACAGATGAATAAAGTAAAAATGTGAACTTCCATTTATACTTCTATGAATGTCTTCTAGGTATAGTATGCCAGTACTAGAAAAAAAATTACCATAATTCCTCCAGCGATGCCATGCAGCATAATGGTTAAGAAAAGAGGGTAAGGATTTAGATATGACTAATCTTGCTTTAAATCCCAGGTGGAATCTTTCTCATCACTACTTAGCTACTATTTGAGACAATTACTTCACAACTCTAAGGACTAGTTCCTTATCTTTAAATGGGTATTAAAATAATTAAACTCTTATGAGGGAAAAAGTCATTTGTATAACAACCCAGGTAGACTTAGCATCCTTTCTAACTTTGGGTTAAGACTCAAAAAATGGTCACTGCTACTACCTCTATAGTCAAATCCTATGTAAACACTTACAGATTAATACTGATCTATTTTAAGTAGGCACTAAGCATTACTCTGCTACCTACATTAAACAAACAAGAGTGGTGAGCATGTAGTATATAAATGGACAGAGGAACTAAATGACAAGAAACCTGGGCTTTAGTTCGCTCCTTCAACCTTAAGTAGAAAAAGTAAAATGCCCTAGGTCTTAAATTCCTCATTTATAATTTTTTTTTAATCTTTTTTTTTTTTTTTTTTTAAGATTTATTTATTTCTGTTTGGGAGATGGGGGAGAGGCAGAGAGAGAATGGAGGAGGGCCCAGAGCAGTCTCCATAGTTGTATATCATTAGTTGTGATATAGTTTCATTACATACAGGTGGATGTGGTGGAACCATGCAGGGCAGGAAGCAAACCAGGGGCTTCCTGCATGGGAGCCAAGAACCTTCACCATGGAGCCATCCCAGCAGTTACCAGTTGCGCCACAAGTTCAGCATATGGGTTTGCACAGACCAGGGCCATAATTCGATCCCTGGACATCACAGTTGCAAGGCAAGCACTCAACTTGTTGAGCTTTTCCAGCATCCCCTCATTTACAAAATTTTTAATGTTCCTTCTTACATTTCTAGGAATGTCACATACACTCCTAAAAAACCGTCACAGAATTCCTAAAACTACAAAGCACATTCATCAGCAATATGAAAAACATAATGAAGACAAAAATGTTTCAATATTATAGAAAATATAAATTTATATTTGAAATAATAGATTATCACTGGGGAAGACAGGCAGGATGAAACATATATGACTACAAATATGTATCTTAGTAAGTCCCCAAACTATAAACTTCTAGGAGTTAATGTTCCCAATCTCAGAGGAAAAACTAATCATTCAAGCTATTAAAAAAAGGGGGGGGGCGGGGGCTGGGATGACTCAAGAGAGTTAAGCGCTCACTTTGCAGCCCCGGAGCCCGAGGATCAAATCCCGGCCCCAACCCAGGCGGACCCATATGCTGAACTGGGGTGTCCCCCTAGTTCAGTTCTTGCTGGGACCTATGCAGGAGGCTCCCGGCCCAGTTCCTGCCCTGTGCAGCCCTGGTGCCCACTTGTGGAGTGAAACTATATGGAAAACTAATGTTGTCAACTATGGAGACTGCTCTGGGCCCTCCCCCCCCCTTTCTCTCTGTCAAAAGAATAAAAATTTAAAAAATTAATCTTAAAAAAATAAAAAAGAAGAAAAAAGAAAGCAAAGTGCCCAAGACACTAGCCATACAAAAATATTTGACTAGTGCTTACTAAAAAATCTGCTTGACAGAAAGCTACTAACCCATCCTGAAATAGCAGGACAAGTAATATGATCAGTAAAACCTAACTACCCATCGAGAAGATCCTGCACAAGTGTGCTATATCTACACGATCATTTTGTTGAATTCTATCATGCATGTAATTTTAAACAAAAGACAAAATAAAAAATAAATGCTGACATTAAACGTGATTAAAAATTTTGGTGCCTTCTAGAACACTTAAAACCACATGAGAAAAAAAAAAGTGGGCTATTTTGCATCAGGAGTCAGTAAATCAATCTATGGCAGCTGATTTATATAATGCCCAGAAAATGGGAGAGGGGGGCAGAATGGGAGTGGTCTAAGTTACAGATAAAAGAAAATGGTCCATGAGTCTTAATTAGATATTAGTAAAATCAGAGCAATTTGAAGGGGGAAAAAAACCTTCAAGGGAAGAAATGCATTTAAAGGGTTAAATTATTCCAAGTTACATATAAAAGCTTATATTGCCCATGCCCAATGAAACCATTCAAGAAACATGAAAACCAACATCTAACACTGACATTAAGAAAGCCTGTGCATAAAGTTTTAAAAGAGGAAATAAGATGGAAAACATAAAATTATAACCATCTCATAATCACTCCATTTTCATATCATATATTCATTACTACACTTGTACTGAATATATATAATTTATCACATAGCAGCAAAATCTCCAAGCTTCTCCCTACCTTAGGTTTTTAGTCCAAATTAATGCAAACAATCACGTGGGATTCAGCCAAGCAGTGACGTTCAATTCTGCTCTGTCAGAGGCAGCATCTGTCAAACCCACATTGAAACTGCTGCCTGCCTGCCTGTGCAGTAGCTGAGGGACCGTGGCTTTCATATTATAGACTAAAACCCCAGTACAACTGCTCAAAATCCTTCCTGCAGCTGCCAGGCAACAAGAGAGAGTTAAAACCCTGCTCTTTTCCACACAGTCGGAGCACTCCATTCTCGCTCTGGCTGCTTTACATTGCAGCTCCGTGTTATTACTAGAAATATGGATACTGAGGAGAGAATACAGCACTGCATTGTCCGGCCAGGAAAACAGCAGATGTAAAAAGCTTCAATGCATCAACTGTCGGGAAGAGTCAACAGTGCTCCAAACGGAATGGACAACGACAGCTCTTTTGTTTAAAGAAAGAGAAAATGAAAGAAAGGAAAAGCCGCAGAAGACTAGAACCCATATGAAAAAGGAGGGTGCCTGGAAAACACGCAGACAGATGGACACTTTGGATACTGTGAAAAGCAATTGCCAGAGGCAGACTATTGGGGGATGTGCGCATGTTCGATAGCATCTTTTCTGCCGAAGTGATGGTGTGCCAAAAGTATGTTCAGTGGGCATAATCCTCTCCCCACAAATGGCCTGACCAAGGAAGGTATGTTGATATCTTATATGTGATATTCATTTAAATGTCTGCTGCTTTTTTTTAGCCCTGAAGGCAACAGTATCTGATAAACAAGTTCATACAGTTCACTGCCCTTGAAACTATCTAAGGGTTTCTAAATATATGATTTTTAAAAGGTGTCATTACTTAGAAGACAAGCTGTCACTGCTTTATTCAAATTGATATGTAGCTTGGGGTAAATACAGATCACAGGCATACATGAGAGAAAAAGCAAGTAATAACAAGATGTGCTTAAAGGATTCTCTGAGAAATTAAACTAAAAAAAAATCTGTAGCCCTCTAAGGAAAACACAGCAATCCTCTCCCAAATTAGGTCAAACTGAATCCTTATCTAGTAAATCACAGTGCTCCCTTAAAAATGGCTATCAAGAGAGACAATGCAGTGAAATTACATTAAATAGTATCAAAGATGATATTAATATTAAGAGTTTTCAAAATCCTTTTGCAACAAAATCTTAATATAGAGCAGCTTTTAGTCAACAAAGTCTTCTTTCCAATATTCATTTCCCCAAATAGAGATAATGAACACAAGTAAGAGAATATCAACAAATTTTAAGTATTACCAAGCAGTAAGATACTAAAAAAAGTATTTGCATAAGGTCACATAAAGCAATGAGTTTATGCACAGAACGCCACCACAGTAGATTTGCATGTTATTACAGTGTCCATGAATGCAACTTTAAACAAAGAAATATCAATAGCTAAAAATCTCCCCATTTGAAAGTGAGCTTTGATTTTAAGCTACAGAATGTTTCTAACTGATCCAATATAAGGTGGTTGGCGATCATTTTTAAAATGGACTTCAAAAACAATATGAAAATACTATGATATAAAAACATCCATAAGTAGCAATATAAGGCCAAAAAATAAATATGCATGTACCTACTGTGCTTTCAGGCTGTATTTAATATGCAGTAAGGAACTATTGCCATGATCTGTGTGTTCAGGGCAGAAATAAATCTAATAAACTATCTTAGCAAGTAGCATAGAGTAGCAATGATGGTTCAAGAACTCAAAAGACATTTGCAGTATTTTTTACAGATCTATCAAAGACCCTATTTTTTGCTCTATTTCAAAGCACAACTCAGTAACCTATTATTTATTAGTCATAAAAGGCAAACATTTTCAAGACATGCATAAGCATTCCATTCTAAAAGTAAGATTAAACAAGTTCTAGCAGGTCCTATTATTATTACACCTCAACATCAACTCTCACTCAAACCATGCATTTTCTTTACTCCACTTAAGAATGAAATCAGATGGTATTGAACAAAAAAATATGGTTGTAAAAATCTCAAGTCTCTTTTAGTGCCTTTATCTCTCAAGGTTAAAGCCATCAATTAAACATTTTTTAAGCTAAATACCTCAAAACAAAAGTGTAGCATTTTTTTTATTCAAGCACTACTTAAATCTGACTGATCCGAAAGACTAAAGATATCAACACTTTTAAAAGCCAAGTGATAAAAACAGTGAGTGTATGTGTAACTAACTGAACATTTTATAGCAATATCCCATGAACTTCAATCCATAAGACATAAACACACATTAACTTAAAAATACTACCATAAAAACCTATGAGATAAATAAAAGCTACCTCTATGCCAAAAATATAAAAGTACAAAACAAGAATGCCCAAATATTTAAACTTTTGTGTCTTAGTCCTGTTTTTTTGAGAATTAAAATACAAACAGGCAGTAACTGGAGAATTATTTTATCACACAATAAAAGTTGTAATTTTACTCTTTTTAACAGAAAAATTATAATACCTGAGAAACTTTTAATAAACTTTCAATAAACTTTTAATAAAGGGTGAACACATGCACTTTTATCAATAGGAGGTTAACAAATGAGTATATATAACCTCAAGCCTGAGCAGCTTAATATTTACAAACATGCAAATTATCATGAATTTAAATTAAGATGCATCTCTATCACCCATTGCTACAAAATCACATTGAACCAAAACTATTTATTTATTTTAGATTACAATATGTACTGATATGATGTTTTCAGTAACATTAAACATTTTAAAGCTATCATTGCAGGTGTACTGTTTTCATGAAAATAGCACAATTTATTACCATGATAACTACGTTCATTCACATCTTTGGTTCGTTATTTAAAAATTCAAACACCAAACTTTGTACTTATTGCTTCTTAAACAATCAAATGTACACTTTTAAAAGATCTAAGTGATTGGGACTGCAACCAGATTCCAAGCATTATTCTATACACAGAAAGCTGATATACTTCATTTAGTTTGGGGATGTTAAAGTAGACTATTAATTAAATAAATTTTAAAAGCCACTTTTTAAAAAATTTATACACATAACTCTTATATCTACTGGCTTCTTTATGTGGTGGAGGAAGGATCATTACTATTTATCAAATATTTCAGTTGACAATAAAAGCTTAGAAAGAGTTCCTCAGTCTAAGCAGACTGGCTAAATATTTACAGGTACATGAAGGGGAAAAGTGAGTTTCTAAATCAGAATACTCAGCTCTATAATTTGCAGCTTAGCTCACCACAGAATTATGTTTTATTGGTACAGTGAATAGCCCTGGTCCTCATTATAGTATTGTAAAATTAAAATTCATGTAAATAAACTTTAATAAGTAGCAAACTACATCCTGTTTTTAAAACCGCAAACTTAAAAAAAAAATCACATTTCATATCTCACAAAATGACCAATTTTCTACATGTGAGAAACCCCCTAACTGATAAAAGTACTACATAATTTCAGATACTAGAAATTATCAAGAGCTGACGCCTGTACTATTACACTTTAGGAAATCAGTCTAAATTCCCATCTACTTGCTCCTCCTAGTGGCTTTTACTGGAATAGAAGTACTTTCATTTACATGTCTTAACACTTTCAATCAATATTTTCAAAGTTCTTCCCATCATATATTTGAATTTTACTCCATAATTATTCAGTTATATGAAGACTTGCATTGTTTCGCCCAAATAGTTACATGTCATTTCATGTTGGGGTTAAGCAAATCTGGTATTAACCATGAATCTCTCAATATCACAGGCTAAATAAATACATATGTATAGATATATATATTATAATTTCAAATAAATGTTCCTACATTGAATTTTTTATTGACCAGTTTTGTTTATATAATGTTCATAATAAAAAGCTGAAAAATTAAAATTACATATTAATCTCCTTCCTACAGTTTTTTTTCTTTACTAGAATTCAAACTACAGTTCCTTTATCCAACTTAACCTCCCCGACACACACACACCATCTTGATTCATAAAAACTAAACCAAAAACCATGAACAAAGTTGTGCTATGCTTTGAGAAACCTGGTTGAAAGATAACATCCGATTCCCGGTATGTGGTATCATGGACCTCTCATACATCTCATAATTTTTTTAAATCTAGGGTTCTATATGTCATGCTAGCAAAAGTCCTAAAAATATAACAAATTTTCTACATATAAATTTAGAACACAGCATAACTTAGGAACCTTTAAAAACTGCACTTTGAAATTTAAGATGTTAAAAAGTTGGATAATGATAGTAACTAATGCCTATATCTTGTACAAAATCTGAAAAGACTGTTCAAAGGATTTTGTTTAATTCTAACATGAAGACTTTACTGGGATATGCGACAGTGCTCTACCAAGGCCACAGATAATCAGACAATCAGCTGCTATATATATTTTTTTAAATGAATCTTAAGTCTAAGTCAGGATAACAATACCCTAATACCTCATATTTGAAGTGGAAGGTTAGAATTAGAAAAGTACTTGGAAATGCTCATCATTTATTACTGTCATAAAATCCTGCACTGAAGTTACTGGACCCTAAATATTAATTTTGACAGGTGCATCTTCTTATTCACTTTCTCAACACAGTAGGGGCCAATGGAAACATGTCAAGCAGTGTACTGTGACTAGCAGAACTCTGCCATAATCAACTTTGCACCGTCTGTCCCACAACTGACACATGACCATTTTACAAAAAAGGCTGCCGACTGTGCACCATACCACCAACGGTATGTCAAATCAATTTTAATTAATGCCAATGAATTTTCCATCTGCTCTCAGGCCTTCTTACATGGCCTTTGTCAGAAAACTAGTTAACATTTTTCTCTTCTTCATGCACGCAACTTTTAAGTCTTTGACTTAGGTCCAAAATACAAATGACCAGAGCTACTGAGACAATGAAGTGGAAGAAAAGAAATTCACCACCTCTCTTTAAAGTGCCCCTTGTGCTACAAAGGTATATTTTAAAAAATTAAAAAAAAACTACTCCTGCTCTAAACAATGTTATGTTGCCAGGGGGAAACAGGTTATAAACTTTGTTTTTGGGTTAGCATATTTTCACAGCTTCAAAATTCCTATCTGCCCTAATTTTATTAGCATTCAAAGTCTCTTTCAGGTAGTTCTGTAATAATTATCATTTTATAAACTTATACTTTATCTTTATAGAATGACTGCAAGAGAGACAACGTGACCGAATTAGAAAATGATTACCAAAGAACAGCATTGATTCGGCAGAAGAAAACAACATTCAGCCACCAGTATCTCTCACCCCACTCCTGGATATTTACAACATGCTGCAGTGGAGGAGAAGACACTTCTGCTTTGCAAAGATGAGCTGTAATACCAAGAGGTCTCTGTTCCGCACCCATCTTATTGGTGTACTTTCCCTAGTGTTTCTTTTTGCAATGTTCTTGTTTTTCAATCACCATGACTGGCTGCCAGGCAGAGCTGGATTCAAAGAAAACCCTGTGACCTACACTTTCCGAGGATTTCGTTCTACAAAAAGTGAGACAAACCACAGCTCTCTTCGGAACATTTGGAAAGAAACAATCCCTCAAACTCTGAGGCCTCAAACAGCAACCAACTCCAATAACACCGACCTGACTCCACAAGGAGTCACAGGGCTGGAGAATACACTCAGTGCGAATGGAAGTATTTATAATGAAAAAGGTATTGGACATCCAAATTCTTACCATTTCAAATATATTATCAATGAACCTGAAAAATGTCAGGAGAAAACACCCTTTTTAATATTACTAATAGCTGCAGAACCTGGACAAATAGAGGCTAGAAGAGCCATTCGGCAAACGTG
>PVKE010037582.1:0-15837 GCA_004027555.1 Craseonycteris thonglongyai
TCGCTTTGAGGCCACGAGGACCGAGGATCGAATCCCGGCTCCGGCCCAGGCAGGACCCACATGCTGAACTGGGGAGTTCCCACAGTTTGGTTCTCTAGCTGTCTCTGTCTCTGTCTCTCTCTCTATCTGTCAAAAGTAAAATAGAAATAAATATGCACTGAAGATAAAATAATTACTCTCTATAAATATAAAAAGATATTTAAAAAAAAAAAAGAAAGATTGTTACAGTTGGCAGTGTGGAAGATGAATGAAGTAGTAGAAACTGGGAGGTTATTACATTTACTCAGAAGAGAGATGGTAAAACCTGAATACAGGTGGAATAAAGGAGGGAACATAAAAGAGAAACTCTGAGATTCCAGAAAAATCGGAGACCCTAGATTTTGTGAAGCTAATCTAATTCAGCTCACTGGATAGAACAGTGGACCTCTCACTGTTCAGCTACTTCTTTAAGGAACTGAAATTAAGATTAAAACTGAAGACTATATGTGCTTACACTGTGTCCATGAGATGTGTGTCACTGTGTAAAGCTATTCTCCATGATCCAGGAGTGCCAATACCCTTAATTTTGGAGCCTAGGAGGACTTGACAACACAGAGAAAAGGTCCTGAAGTATTATATTCATTCCTCCTCAACAAGCAATTAAAGGTTACTATAAGCAAGGATATCTAACAAGCTCAGAAACATCCTGGCTTCTCTGGCATTCTTGTGGACTAAATGAAATTCCCCCACTGTTGAGTCCAATACAGTTTAATTTCCTCTGCATCTATTGCCTGCCACTTTACCTTGCAAAATGTCTTCCCTTTGAATTTAACTAAACACTGTGAGCCCAGCCACACATTAATACCCTTAGTGAGCATACATGTTACATCACACGAAGAATATCTGACCACATCTGCTTGTTTTGTGATATTCAAGCCTTGAGAAAGGTGATAAAGTTCTCAAAAGTAAACCAATAAAATGCAATGGAATCCCTTCTGTACCACTGGTTTCAGTATAGTCAGCTTTTTGTTTTGTTTTTAAAACCAGAATTTATTTCTATATAACAATGCTCAAGAGACTTTAAAAAGGCCCAAAGGCCTAAAGATGTCCAGGTTTAAGATTCAGTACTGACTGAGGTGGTGAGTGTTTGTTTCTTCAATGCTAAGGCATCAATTTGATCCTGGTTAATGAAACACTCCGATAATTCTTCTACTTGGATCGTGGTGATTTTCTCTAACTTCTGGTATCTTTCATAAACGGTTATCAGCTCATGAATGATGGAAAATGTAATTCCAGAAATAATCACAAAACGCCTGCAGATTCCACTAGAATATCCCTTCTGCATTATTCTTCGAAACCAGGTCCAATGAATATCAATTTGAGTAGCAGGGATCATGATGAGTGTCATCTGCGAAAACTGGTATTAAAGGCAACTCTTCCAGAACAGAAGCCCCCAAACACTCAAGATGAAACACTCTATAGTCAGCTTTTAAGGTTCATTCGATCTAGATCTCCAGATAAATAAGTGGTGACTTCCATTGTACTTACCACATACAACCTTTGACAAGGAAGAAGGGCCACGAAGAGGGTTACTCAAACTCAGGTTAGAACTCCACCAAGGTGGAGAGCCATGGCCTGTGGGTAACGAAGACAACAGTGGGAGAGGGATAAAGGAAAACATCGAAAACCTTGGGTCAGGTCTTGTAGGAACAGCCAAATGAACTTTAATTTTAAAGGGACACTAGTAATTCTAGAAATCAACATGTCCTGAATCACACAGTCCTATATATAAATACCAGAAAATACTTAGGAAGCAAGATCAATCTCTTTTTTGGAAATCAATACTTACCTGGTTATATTAGTAGTTATAACTAACTTTATAAAACCAGAGACTTGTCCCTTAGTCAAATACATTATGCATAATAATGAAGTCATAGTCTATACGAATCTAAGGGAATGTTTTAAGTCTGACATCTCCATTGAAAAGAATATATATATATATATGATTCTATCAGTATCTATTGGCCTACTTTTCTACCTGCCTATGTTAGCAAAGTAAATTTAATGAACTACCTGAAAATCTCAGAGGAAAATTATGGGAACACACACACTGGCTAGACACATTTCAATAGTGGTTACCATAGAAACAAGTTGGTAGGTTTCATTTTTGGAATTGTGCTTTTTGATAAAATATTAAATTCTTAGAATATTTGCATATACATATAATAGCACAACTGTTGATGTCCACCTGAAATTACATGTTTTAAAAATTATTAAACTAGCTCTACTTTCAGGTTACTAATATCTCTAAAGAAAAAAAATCATTTTGTAAAGAGCTGGTTTTAAAAAGTTTTTTTCTGCCTTCTCATTCTTTCATACTGGGATGAAGCTAAAGTGAGTGTTTTTATGTAAAGACATAAAAACAGGAATCTAAGGAAACCAGCTTCATCTTGCTTAAGAGAGGTTCATTATGGCTTTCAAATCATTGGTGCTAAGTAACTAGAAAATAACTCCGGTAAATTTTTCTTAATTAAATGAATAATGATATGCCATGTTTCTGCGACAAGATGGCTCTTTCTCACAGTGTAAGAAATGATGACATGTTTCCTTCTTGAGGGAGTAAGAGATGTAATGTTGCCACATGTGGAACTCACCTGGTGTCTTCTTTTCATTTATATTTAATTAGGTACTTGCTGTGAGCCTTAGAATCCTAAAATGTACACAGTGTACTCTCTGTTTTGAAAATTAAGTAAATTTATACATTTTTATACAAGATCAGAACTGCAAAATTAAACCACCACTAACTTAAACGCTGTCTTTAAAACATAAGGAAGAGTACGTTAGTTACTGCACTAAATTTTTCTCACTGAAAGTCACTGGGATGTTTGCTGATCAATGCTATAATGATACTCAGATTATAATCAATACACAACCCAGTATGTATGGGGTTTGCCAGGAACAGTTGAACAACTGCTTGACCTGAGGTGCCCATGAGCCACACATCAAGCAATCTTTGAAAATGGGGTTAATAGATTTATGTTTCTGTTAGCAGGGAACATCCTGGCATTAAACCAAGAAACTCAATCTCCTTAAAACAATGAATTCAACAACAATCCTGACTTCCAGACAGAAGTAAATCACATTAGCAGCTGAAAAGAGGCTATGACCTTTCTGTTTGAAGGTCAACTAGAAAAGAAAATAAGAGAAAGATCAACTGAAAATGTCATGGGTGAACCTGAGCCAGGTTCTGGCTGTAGGATTACAGAAAGGTCCCAATGACACATGAAAGGAATATAGCCACATCACAGTGCAGTATGATTCTCTCTCTCCTTTATTTTATTTATTTTTTTGCTTTAAACACTATCCATTTTAATGCTTTCTGGCAATAAGCATGTATCATATATGCTATACATGACTAAGATATAAATCTTTCCTATATGACTAAGAAAGAGGTGGACCTTATTTTTATATGACTAAGAGTTGATGGTTATCTCTGGTGAAATCAAAGGTCACATTTTTTCAATTATAAAAATAAATAAATAGGGGATGCCAGGATAGCTCAGCAGTCTCAGTGCTTGCCTTACAACCACAACGTCCAGGGATAGGAGCCCGGTCCCAGCCTATGCAAACCCGTATGCTTAACTGAGGCACAACTGGTAACCGCTGGGATGGTGGTGAAGGCTCTTGACTCTCATGTGGGAGGCCCCCAGTTCAGTTCCTACCCTGAACAGCCCCGCATCTACTTGTGTGGAATGAAACCATGTCACAACTGATGATGAACAACTATGAAGACTGCTCTGGACCCTCCCCTCTTTTCTCTCTCTCTCTCACTTTCTCTCAAACAATAAAAAAATAAATCTTAAAAAATATATATGTGTATATATAAACTAACTGCATTCAAAAATTTTAATTTAAATGGTATCAATTTTAAATATACTTTATGTGACAATAAATTTTTCAAATATTTTGACAATATATTTCTTTGATCTAGGATTAAATCTACAATATTTAGTTGGGATTTTAAAAATACCTTGCTATTGTCTGTTTTAAGAGTTGTTATATAAAGAAAAAGAACACAGGTAAAGTAATAGATGTTCCTCACCTTTCACTGTATTGGAGCCTTATAAGAAATCACAAATTAAATACAAGTTGATGTAGGTCAAAAAATCTTAAATATTCATCACAAAATAAGAGAGCAAATTGACTTTGAAAACCACGGTCTACACAAAATCAACGATTAATCCTCAGCATGTAGATTACCCGCTTTGTATACTAGCTGTGATGAGCTCTGACTACTACATTTGCTTTATTACCCTGCCAGGGACCAAGTCCCTAGCTCCTGCATCACAAACATTTGCAGGCTACAGAAGATAGCCAAACATGAATACTGCCTCCAGCCAAACATAATTAAGAAGCTGAATCTAACTCCCACTAAAATAATATAATTTTCAAAGCCAAGTAGACATTACAGTTGAACTCTATCATTCTTCCCTCTGAGGCTAGTTTACTAGTAGATGTATATACAGTCCCAATATAATATATACTATCATAATATATACAAACTATGTGATGATAATGTATTACTTAATAATGGACTAAAAGTACTGAGATGACACTTCTTAAT
This sequence comes from Craseonycteris thonglongyai, assembly GCA_004027555.1. Classification (NCBI taxonomy): domain Eukaryota; kingdom Metazoa; phylum Chordata; class Mammalia; order Chiroptera; family Craseonycteridae; genus Craseonycteris; species Craseonycteris thonglongyai. Next base: position 4,604 of record PVKE010037582.1, read on the forward strand.
GGCAGCCACTGGTCTGTGGGGTGGTTGCAATCTACCACAGTTAACATCAACTCAGTCCTGCTATCTGATCATTTAAATGGCACCGGGGCTCGGACCAAATCTCTCCACACGGCTCCCAATCTCACCTACTCCCAGAAGTGGTTGGTAGGCAGGCTTCAACAGAGTCAGACACATTCATGTTAGCCTAGTAGTCAACTGCGGTCAGACTGTGTGGCTATGAATCTTCTCCCGTGATCTCATTTCCTCATCTACAAACTGGGAATTGCTATGAGGTTTAAAACATATATGAAAACAAAACATTTAGGACACTCCCAATTCTTGTCTGCTATCAAAAGCCAGGTGGAACCCAGCTAAAAGCTGGGGTGGATGGAAAAGAGGGGCAGGATGTGGGTGGGAAATGGGAACCTATCAGGCACATGGGGCTGGCTCTCCTGCTCCCAACCTGCCCTTTGCAGGTTGAAATGTCTGCCACAGAGAATTGCAAGGCTTACCTTTTTTTTTTTTTAATTACCTATTATCAGCTAAAGATTGATGAGATAAAATATAAGATAAATGAAAAGAAAATATAAATGACTAGAGATACAAGGAGGGGTGGTGGTGGTGCAGATTACCTAACAAAAGTTATACTCAGGGGTTTTTGTTTTATATTATTATTCTGTTGTAGCTTACTATAATTTTTTTTTATTTACTTTTAGTGTATTTTTATTAGTAGACTTAATTTTTTAGAGCAGTTTTAGGTTTATAGGAAAACTAAGCAGAAAGGCCCCACCTGTTATAATCATATATAAAACAGTATCGCCTGTTATAAACATTTTGCATTAGTCTGGCACATTTGTAATGACTAATGAATCAAAATTGATGCACTGTTACAAATTAAAATCCATAGTTTACATTAGGGCTCACTCTTCATTACACAGTTTTATGGGTTTTACAAATGTATAATGTCACTTATCCACCATTACAATATTATACAGAACAGTGTCACGGTCCTCCACCTATTCATCCTGCCTCTCCCAGAGGTTCTGGCAACCACTGTTCTTTTCACAGTCTCCGTACTTTTGCCTTTCCTGTAGTTGGAATCATACAGTTATGTAACCTTTTCAGACTGGCTCCTTACAGTCAGCAAAATGTATTTAAGGTTCCTCCATGTCTTCTTGTTAGCTCATTTCTTTTATAATGGAATAATATTCCATTGCATGGATGTACCACAGTTTATGCATTCATCTGTTGGTGGATACCTTGCTTCTAGTTGTGGGTAATTAGCAATAAAGTTGTTATAAACATTCATGTATAGGTTTTTACATAGACATAAATTTTCTACTCATTTGGGCAGAGATCTAGAATTGTTATTGCTGAGTTGTTTGGCAAGCCTGTGTTGAGCTTTGCAAGAAACTGCCACACTGTCTTCCAAAGTGCCTGTACCAATGTATCTTCTGTCACATTTAAAAACCCATCTACCAAAGTGCATCTTATTATAATCTATAATGTGACTAGACATTATCTGTTATCTAGTACATTATCTGTGGTCTATCTAAATGAAGGACAATTAACTTTAAGAAAACTATGACTGAACTTAGTCAATTTGACTCAAAGAGTCCTGGCTGCTGACTTCTATAGCCTCAAAAAAATGTAACTAGTCATGAAGATAATTTTTTAAATCTCCCAGAGTTATTAATTTTTATGCAATTCTTAAGAAGGCAATTATGATTTCTGTGACATCAATAATTCATTGGACATTTAAATTAATTTGTTTCAGTATCATTTTCAACAAAACCTCAAGCGACTATAGTTGCAACTTTGGAGAAAATACTTAATAACCAAGATAATAAAAACCACTCAAATCTTTTGAGCTAATATTTTTTTTACTGGTTTGGTTTTAGATCATAAATGTTTTGTCTTGCTAGCCAAAGAAACCATTATGCTTCAATGGAGACATTTTATAACTAGTATTATGGTCTTTATATAATGTTCATCCTTATTTCTCTACCTACCCTAATATTATGGTATAACTGAACTCTCTCCCATGAACTTTAAAGTTTGGCACCACTGGGGAAGAACTCTGACTTTAGCAAAAATAAGGATTGGTCCAAAAAAAAGCAAATTTCTTTTCTCATCATTTAAATGGTTTTCTTTGTCATTAACAAATTTACTACAGAAACAGTTCATCCCACCACCACCCTGAAAAAACCTCCAGAAGTCATCTTTCTACAATGAAGTAAAATTTCATTGCCTGAAATAAGTGAATTGAAGAATAATGAAACTCAGTTTAGGACACTTACAAAGAAATAGCTATATTACTTTCATGTAAATATCATAGCTGACATTTACTAAATACTCACTGTGTACCAGAGGCTATGCCTAAGTCTTCATACATATTCTTTCAAGTATCCTTCAAAATCACCCCATGAGGAAATTATTATTGCCTCTTCCATTTTATAGACTCAAACACTGAAGCTCAGGAAAATCAAGCAGGGGCTCTGCTATGATCTCTCCAACTTCTCTCCCAGGAGCCACTGGACAACGACTGGGACCAAAATCCTTGTGGACAGACCCTGCTGCCCACTTGGACAGAGCAGTATTAATGGCTTCTGGGTTGTGTACACCTGTCAGGACGCTCCTCTCCATACGTATACCTGCATACAAACACATAAACCTGCCCATATGTGTGCTCTGGCCTGTGCCGCATAAATGCTTCCTGGGCTATAGAGGCCACTGTCTGGTACCATACTTGGCATATCATGTTCATCTGTTGGACTTGACTCTGCCCTAGAAGCTGTTCCTGTCTCCCTTGGGCTCTCATCTAGTTTCACGGGCCCTTCTAGCTCCAGCTAAGCTTTCTCAATCTGCTGAAATTTATCAAGCAAGAAACGTGAAGAATAAACAATGCCTAATGTAAGTTCTGTTTTAAAAATAGATTTTAAAGATTTTAAGTAAACTGGTAAAATTAAGCACTTGAAAACTCCTTTAAACAGAATGCATTTCCTACAGTAGCAGACATTTCTAAACCGACTGAAAGGAATTTGCTTGCATACGTAGGTAAGTATATATCCTTTACGCTTTCATTCATATCATTCACTAGTTAATTTACCTCCATTCTTACACAGATAAACTTCAGACATAGCTATGAGGTGGCCAGAAGTCATACAAATTTCAAATAAGAGAAGTCTGAAACTTTAAAATTTTAGTATTTATATTAAAAAAACAAACAAACAAACAACAATGAAAGGAGGTGGGAATAGAGAGTTGACAAAGATCTATGAAGACCAGTTCTCCAGGCCTAGATCCTCATTCCATGACAGGAGGCTGGCAGTGACAAAACAAAGAGACACAAAGAAGAGGAATGGATGACAGCTAAAGAAGCTGTCAAGGGAAGAGAAGTGGGAAGGAAGTGACAGAAGTTAAATTGGAGTGATAAACTGGTTGGTGGAGTCCGAGTGACTATTGATGGAACAGAATGAACAGAGGCCCTTTACTCAACCCAGAATGGTGAGAGCCAGAAACAACGAAGTTAAAATGAATCTTAAATGCACATGAAATCTAGGGTTCCAATTCTATTGTTTTCCTAGGCCCCTGTCATAACTCTCTTGCCCTTCAAATAATCTGCACAAAATAAGTATAAAGCAGAGTAAATTCTTGTTGTGTAATGTGTACAGCAATGATCAACTTCTAAAAGTTATAATACAATATCTACTTTAAATTATAACTGTCCCACTTTTATTACTGTCATCCACTGAAAACAGTCTCCTCCAACTAATCTGAAAACCCCAGGTTCATCCTGCAACTTCCGCTCAGAATTCTTTAAGACAGGTTTCAACAAGTTTCCATACAATACAAAAAAGTCGGCTGTGTTGGTGTTGAGCTCCCTCTGCCTCCCCCAACCCTTCCTATTGACTCCGAAGCACAGAACTATATCAACTACCATTCACCTGAAAGAAAAGAACACGTTCTCTTAAAACACAGAGGGAAAAAAAAACAACATTTACTTAGTTTATTTTGTGTAGGGTTACCTCCAATCTAAGAAAAATGGGTACTTGTTAAAGTACGGATTTTCAAAAGAAAAACTAAATGACAAATGAATTTGTTAGAGGGTGATTTTAAGTAAAATGCAACTAAATATACTATAGTACAATCTGATAAAAATCATGTTTCATAACAAATTGTTAGGAGCACAGACATAAAGCAGGGTACCTCTGCTCAAACACCAATGTGGCAATTAAACAGAATTTGATCAGAAAAACAAAAATTTACAGTTAAATTGTTAGGTATAGCATGTGTAAGTATTCAAAAGAAACAACATTAAAGTTCTACAAAAGTTTCTTTTCCATACATATAAAAGTGTATTTGTTAATTGAAGATATCTGTTAGAAATCAAAGTTTTTTTTTCTGAAATTTATTGGAGGTGATATTGGCTAACGAGATCATATAAGTTTCAAGTGCACAACACGACATCACCTATATATTGATTGCATTGTATGCTCATCATCCAAAGTTTAGTTTCCTTCTGTCATAATACATCTGACCCCCTTTATCATCTTCAACCTCCTGCCAAACCTCCTTCTCCACTGGTAAGGAGTCAAGTTTTTGATATGACAAATGTAAACAAAGAGCTTCAAATGCCAGGTTACCGTAAAATGTTTTGTTTTTTTACTGGTTTTACTTTTATGATTACACTAAAGACCATGTGTACATTATTGACCTGCATACTAATGCTAAGATGTGGTTTTTAAGTAAGGGACGTTTTATTCTCACTTAGAGAAGACAGTTACAGTACATCAGGCACACAGTGTATTTAGGCAAGTACTAATTTACTAAGTGGTATTGAATAGCAACGTCAATGTCATTACTGCATTAGTTGAGGTGAATAAAATCCTTTCCCAAACTTAGAGGAATTTTTCATTCCTTTAAAGTATTGCCTCTACTTACTTTTTCAGTCTGAGATCTTCCTATTCTCCATAACCTATCCTAGGCTTCAAAGGGGCTAGCTGGATATTCCAAAAAGCAAACAAAACAGCTACGGTCCCTGATGGGCCTATTGTTGAACCAGGGAAATCATCAAATACACAACCCAGAGGTAAATATGTACTTAAAGTCCTAATAAGGGTTAAGAAAGATAGAAGAGGGGAAAATATGCACAACTGCTCGTTAGGGGTGAGGACCAAGGAACGCTTTTCAGAGGAAGCAATGCTAAGATGAGGCTGAAGGATGAGCAAGCATTAGAAAAATGGAGTGGCAACGGAGCAGCCATTTTAGGTAGAAGGAGCAGCCTCCAGGAAGAGCTGGGCCCTGGTCAGAGTAGCTGCTACAAGGTTAATGGAGGGAAAACAGCACTGGGAGACCCAGTGGGGCTGGGGCTAGGTTAGCAGAGAACCCTGTAGGCTCCAGGGAGTCTGGACTCCGTGCAGCAGGAAACCATGTGAGGGCAGATGAACAGGATGAACTGATCACTTTACTACTATCCTGTCTTCAGGGTTCAGACCATGGAACTGTCTTTTATTTGGTATCTGTCCTTTTCAGGTGTGGAATCAAAAGGGACTTTAAAAAAATTGGAAAGATTTTTACATAATTTCCTGAAGACTCAATATATGGTGATGGAACACGTTATATATCTGGAACCGATGTGATTATTACTGACCAAAAAACCCTAATACATTTAACAATAAAAAAATAAAATAAAATAAAATCCCTCAAATACAAAAATATTAACAACTCAGAGAAACAATAGAGGTCTCTCAGATTTCTGGTCTCCGATTCAGAGGTAAAGTATTTTGTGGCGTGGGAAAGAATGACTAGGTAAGATCATTTTCCTGTATTGTCTGAAAGACTCATAGCAGAATCACAATGGAAATGACTCAAGATGGCCCCTCAGGGAAGATGGGCCACTATCTCTGCTGTGGGAACAGAGTGAGGGTTTGCCAAATAGCAGCTGAAAGGAGAGATGTGTTCTTGCTCCGGGTTACAGCCAGGCACTGTGCTGGAATGAGTCCCAATAAAAATCTGGGCAGGCAACAGGGCTGCCTATCATCTTCCTCCCAAGACCACAAAGTCCATGGCAATGCAGGGAGAAGGAAGTGAACTTCTGTGTAAGCCATGTTTTATGTTTACTACCTAATAGCAATCCTGAAATACAAATAAAATGGTCACTGGAACATTTTAATATGTCATAAAAACAAAATCTAAGGTTAAGCAATAAAAAGTAATGCTTGTATCCAGAAGCAAATAAACCCTATCAAAATTTATAGTTTCCCAACAGAATAGATAATTTAGATGAAAACTTCACAGAACAAGACTACATTTTATTTCATAAGGGGTAGGTTTTTAAATGAGAGGCAGTTCTTCCTTCCTTTCTTTCCACCCACAGAATTTGGGCCATTTCTAGACGATGTTCAGTTGTTTCTTTTTTAAATTTTTTTTTAAAGATTCACAAAGAGGTGATGCACTCTCTCAGTGGAAAGGTAGTGTTCTGCCAATTTTGGTAAATACTGATCTAGACTTGAACTTTTGATTTCTAAAAGAAAGAACAAGATGATTCACATATGCCTAAGGAAAAAGTAGGTTTGGTGGTCAGATCTGAAAGGTAATAAAAAAGGCTTGAATGTAAAATGAATCCTGTTAAAATTTTAGATAAATCTTTAAACATTGCCTCTTTTTGCCATGTCTATCCTAAGTATAGTAGTTTTTTCCCAGTTAAAAAAAAGTTGATCTACCAAAATCAGAACTCATAAATAAATATGAAATAGTTACTTGTTTTAAAAATCACTTCAAAGAGACTATTTTCACAAAATCACTGTATGAAAGAAGTCAGTTTTTCATGTATATTTAAGATAATTTATAAGAATGGAATTACTGTTTGAGAAATAATTTTTCAAAACACATCTACTATGTTACAGAAAACCTCACTGTTATCTATCCATCCATCCATCCATCCATCCATCCATCCACCCACCCACTTACCCACCCATCCACCCATCCATTCATTCATCAAATACTGACTGAGCCCCTGCCGTGGGCTAGGCACCACTTTGGGTACTCAAGATACAGCAGTGAATGGAACAGCCTAAACTCCTGATCCTGACAGAACTTGCATTCTTGTGTTCTGCCCACAGAGCTGTGGAACTGACTGTGAAGGAAAATGAGCTTAAAAAAGAAATCAAACATTTCAGTTTTACAAGACAAAAAAGTTCTAGACAGCTGTTACACAACAATATAAAAATATTTTATATGCTTAAAAATGGTTAAGGGGTACTTTATGTTATGTGGAGTTTTTGTTTGTTTGTTTTACCACAATTAAAATAGTAAAATAAATTCTAAAAAGGTCAAAAATAAGCATAGCCAATATTTACTGAGTACTGACCATGTATTATACTAGGTTCTACTCTGTAATCAGAGTACCGTCTCATTTATTTCCCACAACAACTTTAGGACGCGGGCATGATTATCCTCCCTGAGGCACAGAAGAGTTAAGCAACTTACCCAAGATCACATATGCAAAGGATGGAGCTGAGATACAAGTCCAAGCAATCTGAAACCAGCAACCTGTCTCCTAACTACATATAAAAAGTTTTGAAATTAAGAAATACTATTTTCATTTGGAACTATAGTTAATGGTCTGAAAATAGTAATAAATGCACAGTGACAGTAAAAGTAATTGTAATCACCTGTTTTCATCCTTCAATTTTGTTTTTAAAATCTTGATTTCCAGCACAACTTACTGCCCTGTTGATGGTCATTTTTTCCTTAAAAACTAAGCATTCAACAGACTACTTTCAATCATTTCTACCTAAGCCATAACATTCTTTTCCAACAAATGGAAAAAAAAAAAAAATTCACACAGGATGGTTTCTTTCGAAACAGGCATTACTGAAACTGTAAATATTTTTAGTCCTTTGTACTTTCATCTAGCACTTGGCTGAGAATAATACAGAAACATTTAAAAATAGCCCTTCAGGACTCTGAATATCATTAAATAGTTTAGCACATACCCAGCACCTGTTTGACTAGTCTTAATCAACACTATTTTGCTAGTCATATAAAAAGAGAAAACTCTTTCGGTTTCAGAATTTTTCTCCCTTAAAAACCAAATTTACCACCAGGGCATTTTGGGCTAGGTGCTCTCTCTCTTCTTAACTTAGAAGGTGACACCTGGACTCAGTCATGGGTTCCTAATGAACATGCACCTTTCCCCTCAGAAGGTGACAGAAACTTCCCCAGACAGGAGCCTATAGAACAACTGTTGGGATTATAGCGGGAAGTTAAGTTTGTTCTACAATTTACAGAAGTCATTCAGGGTGACAAGAGAACACATGGTAAATCTGTACCGATATAGGAAGGTGACAGTGGTGACACAGGATCCACCCTCTGACCTGTTTTCCCAGGGATGGGAAGGTACAAGCCATAGATTTCAGAAACACATAAAAAAGAAAATAAAGGAAAAGGAGGGAAAAAAGGAAATCATTTATTTAGAATTTACTATTTTCAATGCTTGATGCTTAGCATCTAACTTTCACCTAGGGTGTGAACAGTACCATAGTGTAACAAAACTGAAGTAGCCAGCCTGGGTACACATAAACATCACAGTATTTTAAAGGCCAAATAACACGAGACACTAGTTTTAAGACTGCCCACATATTCTTATTTAGTAATACAAACTTGGTACTAAACCACTTTTTGCCTCCAGCCAAATTTGATGAAGACTCTATAATGTCACTGGCCATCATCAAAATTCCTTGGAACATGTGGTCTAGAACCCAAATCAAAAGAGGCAGTTATAGGGGACGCCGGGATAGCTCAGCGATTGAGTGCTTGCCTCACAACTACAAGGTCCGGGGTTCAATTCCCGGCCCTGGACTGTGCAAACCCCATACGCTGAACTTCATCGCAGCTGCTAACAGCTGGGATGGCACAGCAGGTGAAGATTCTCACCTCCCATGTGGCAGGCCCCTAGTTCAGTTTCTGCCCTGCGCAGCCTCACATCATCCACCTGTGTGGAAAGAAACCATGTCACAGTTAATGATGTACTTAACTGTGGAGACTGCTCAGGGCCCTCCCCCCTTCTCTCTCTCTCTTCTCAAACAATAAAATAAATGTTAAAAAAAAAAAAGAGGCAGTTAAAAAACATCTATGTTAAAAAAAACTCAGCTAAGGCAGAGCTTTAGGGTGAATACATAATGTATTGCCTAACTGGGACACTTTTACAAGTGTAAGGAGATATCAATTAATTCATGACACAGGAATAAACTGGGACAGGACTGGGCAGACCAAGACTTACAGTCACCCATCCGTAATCCACACCCCACAGCTATGGGTCCCCATAGAAAAGGTTATAACCAGGTTCTAGTGGGAACCATTTTGTTTCCTTTGGCCATTTTAGGTCTTCTAAGATGTATGAGTATAAGACAGTGCCGATAAAATCTAAATTTCCTACTTAGCTTAGTTTTTAAGCATCTCTTTCCTTAGAAATAAAATTTGGAATAATTAGAAAGCAGGTCTGCTTTTGGCTTTATCATTCAGCTTCCCAAGGCACAGATGGTCAACAGTTAAGACTCTATCTAAAGCAAAAGTAAGTAGATATCTTGGACAGAGGTTGGCATTTAGCTCATTTTCATCAACAACTGAAACAAAAATCCAGAAGACATACTAGTGTGAAAATGCAATACCAGGGATGCCAGAAACAGGGTTCCAACATTTCTTGCATGGTTAAAAATGGGCCCAAATGAATATGGTTTACTAGGCTTCAATATAAGATTCTGCAGTTAGTCCACAGGGGCCCTGGCAGCTTCCTGATTCGAGACAGGCAGGCAGTGTGACAGGGTGGCTGAAATGCCCTCTGGGGCACTATTCTCAAGGCCAGAGATGTCAGAAAGTCCCACCACACTTGGCTCCAGTCAAACTATTCATGGGAAAGAAAGTTTAAATTTTGCCCACTACAGTTTGTCACCTTCTCATAAACTGGAGAGTGTGAAGAAGAGAAATACAGAATGATGAAGGAACTATATACTGTGAGGAATATTGAAGGGAGCTGAGCATAACCAGCTTGGAAAAAGACCTGCAGAAGTCACGGTGCTGTCTTTATTTAAATGACCGAAGATCGGCCACGTGATGTAATAATTAGGCTTATCTGCGATGCAGGAATTAGGGTCCTGTAGAGAAGCCATTGGCATCTGATGGTGTTGAACTTGAAGATGTTTAAGGTCTTGCCCAGATTGTAACAGTCTATAATTACCTAGGGGAAAAGCACCGCACTCTTCTTCAAACCAAACCCTAAGAACTGGCCTGGAGCTGCACCAACAGATTTTCAGCATGTACTACAGAGTCCCTAAGCTGAAATAAGGATGTCAAAGCATTTTTAATACATCTCATCCCCCATGGATGAGTCCATATGGATTGGAAAGAGGAAACACGGCAGTAGTTACACCATATATTTTGTATTTGATCGAAAATTGACCACACAGAAGCCTTACTTATATCATAAAAGACTTCTGTGGTCAAACACAATATGTACATAGAATAAAAACATCAGCGCCAAACTATATTTTAGAAGCTATCATTGCACAGGTTGCCTTTAACGTACAATAAATTCTTATCTCAAGAAACCATATCTACACAGTAATGCAATGTAACTTTATTTCTGACTTACCACTTAGCATCTAAAAAAAAATGTAGTTTTCAAATACCTACCTTATAAAAATTTAAATGCAGGTGATTTAGCTATAAATCACAACCAACCAAAAAACGTTTAAGTAAAAGAACTCTAGGATCAGAAATAAAACCAAAAAGATAAGACATATTACCAAAACATATAAAGAGAAGCAAGCCAATAGACTATAATCTTAATATCTAGCACACAGCTTCTCAAGTAGTTGATGAATAGAGATAAATGCTCCCTACTGACAGACTCAATTAAATATAGACCATAATTTGTTTGTGGAAAGAACAAAAAAAATAAAACAAAAAGACACCGAGTATGAGTCTTCCTAGACCTTTTTAAAATTACTTGAAAATATTCACTAAAAAGAAAGAAAACTGATATAGGAAAGTGTGATGATAAAATGCAGGAGACTCACCTATTGCTCTAAGGGAGCAGTGATAAAATAACCTGCTATGTACAAACCCTGGACTGGCCACCCAATGGTGTAATATCCTGTAAACTTAGTAGAGGAAGGGTGATTTCAAAGCAGTTTTTAGGGAAGCCGGGATGGCTCAGTGGGTTAAGCGCTCACTTTGCAGCACCGGGGACC
>PVKE010037583.1:0-15837 GCA_004027555.1 Craseonycteris thonglongyai
GCCTGGTATGGAATTCCAGAGGTCATCTGCAGAAAACTCACTCATCCTTGCTTAGTTCTCCCATTAGGTGGGCGTATCAGGAGTCTCCAAGCATAAACTGAGTAACCACTTAGAGCAAAATATATTAGATGGGAAAATTCTTGCATAAATTGGAGATGCCATCCACTTTCAGGATGCTATGAGTCTCCACCCTTTCTGTGAACTGGATACCTTAATATATGAATACCTTAATACCGTGTTAGAGAGTGTCCTACTAATAATATCTTTCATTATGTTAAAGCAAGTTTAGTAATTAGTCAGCCCAGTGAGTTCTCTGGAAGCCAGATCTCCCTGGGGAGGCAAGAGCTGTGCCAAGTTCTTTGCCATCCAAATAGTCCTGGATAGAATGACCCCTGCAGGGGACCACCCCACTCCAGAGAGGTGCTAGACCCTGACATGTAGGTGGACCTAGGCCCCTCCACATTTATAGGGTGAGGGGGTGGGAATGGCTCCACCTGCTAGTTTGGCTGCCTTAAGTCCCATCCCACACAGGCTTGGTAGCTCCCTAAAACTTCCCATAGGCTGAGGCCTCAAAGGTAGTTTGAGGCACACACCCATGTGGGCATAGTCGGTACTAGCTCACTAGGCTTTGGATGCCATGACCTCATAGCACTTCTCAGCTTCTGGTATTCGCTTCATCTGTCTGCTAGATTGTGAGGTTCCCCAGGACAAACCGAGGTTGAAACCCATCATCCTCTAACCCCTGGCTCACAACCATGGAAGTGAGCTCCGAGCCCCAAAACTCACTGTGTGGCTCTCAACAGCTCTTGTGGCAGACATCACTTCCTAAGCTGAACTAGAACTAGTCACACTTACATTTTATCTCTTTCTCTCTTGTTCATTCCAGAGTCCATTTCTTTCTCATTTTCATTCTGTTGCTCCCTAGACCTTGCTTGTTGTCAATTTTGAATTCAGTTGTTCAATCATCATCAGCTCCTTCATTCAAGAAAATGTATTGAATACCCGAGGTCCAGCCATCATTGAACTCAGAGTGTAACTGGTGAGGCAGACAGTAATCAAATCGTCTTTGAAAACACATACGTAAACGAAAGAAAGGGAACACTGGAATCCATGGCAAATGCTGTGGAGGGAGGGTCCACAAGGTGCTGAGCAGATAGAATATCGTGATAGGACTGAAGCAGGTTAAGGAAGGCTCCTTTGAGGAAAGCAGAAGAGTGAGTAGGAAGCAACTGGACCAGGAAGGGAGAGTGTCCCAGGATAAGGGAACGACATGTGCAAAAGGCCCGTGACAGGCAATACCTCGGTGTGTGCTAGGACATGAAAAACTACCAGTAAGGCAAGAGCAGGGAGAGCCAGGGGCAGTATGGTACCTGCCAGGGAGGGTACAAAAGGTATGAAGGCTGGAAAGGGACCAAAGGGAAAGTGATTGCCGGCCTGATTACTTGAATGAGTGATTAGATGAATGAACAGGTGAGTGAGTGAGATTATCTCTTGCCTCTTTCCTGGGAACAATGAAGGAGCATTGGTTTGAAAGCCAAGGTAGTGGAGTACAGATTGTCTCTCTACCACTAGCTCCTCTGTGATGTGGGATACATCGGTAGTCCTTTCTGGACCTCAGTGTCGTTGTCTGCTATGATGATAGAAGCAGGATGGGCCATGGCAGTGATGTTTACAGAGACTTTTTCTTTTTTTTTTTTTTTTTTTTGTAGACATGCTTGTAAAGTTGACTCTAGGATGTTCTCACAGGTGCTCTAAGCTTCCTGGTTTCACAAAAGCATCAGCCAGCCTGCTGTGAGGCAATGGGGGCTGATGTGCTGCCTACACCTGCCTTTCCCAACACCGTGCCCAGTAAGACAACACATGCCTAGGTCCTGCTGGCCTGCAGGTTGCCAGTCAGGGCACAAGGGCACTTAACACAGTGTCATCTCAACTAGGGAATCATCTGAGAACAAACCTGGTACACAGTCATTTGTGTAAAAATAATAATTATACCAGCTTAAAGTAAAAAATTGTAAGTTATATGAGAGGAAGCTCTGGGTCTACCTTTACTGCTAGAAAGATGTTGGTATAGCCCCACCTGTGATGCGACCTTACCAGAAGTCCAATCTAGCCATGTGGCTGTGCATTGGACATTTAGACTCCACTTCCTGCCTTTTTTTTTTTTTGTCATTCATCAAACCCTGTGGGCCAAGCCCTGTGCCAAGGACTGCGGAGATGACTCAGGCTTGTTCTTGACCTCCAAGAATTTGCAGTCTAGTGAGGGAGACAAATAAGCCTCAGTCTACAATATAATGCAAGCATGTAAAGGCCCTGATTGAGGTTCATTCATTCGGTCAGGCAGTCCACAGATAGACACCGAGTGCCAACCATGTGCCAGGCTCTGCTTTAGGTGCATGTAAATAAGACCCCAAAATTCCTGCCCCACACTGGAGCTTACATTCTAGTGGGAGAGAAGAGACAATAAATTAAATAAGTGCATAGCTGATACAGAGCATTAGACGGTAACATGGAGAACATTCCAGGACAGGATGAGGGTGGGATCAGCCTGGGCAGAGGGTGGTTTGCAATTTTAAATATGGTCTTCAGAGCAAACCTCCCTGAGAAGGGCATATTTGAACCTACAGTGAAGGAAGCCTTCGGGGAACTGTTCAGGCATAGGAAGCAGGGAGCACAGAGACCCTTGGTCAGAGGAAACCTACATGCAGAGCAATGCCTCACCCAGCCCACTGACGTGGGAATGGGGAACAGAAATAGAATAATTGGAATTTAAATCTTAGGGAACTAACCCAGCTCCCATAGGTCTTCTGACCCATAGACTCTCAGAGTGGCTCAGATATTTCCTAACACTCTGCCTAATCGCATGTAGTTGATATAGCTCTAATCAATTGTATCATAAATTAATATATACCTATGGAGACAGACTAGAGCCCCCTCACCCAAAGATGCCCGCATTCTAAACCCCGAGCCAGTGAAGATGTTACTTGGCATGGCAGAAGGGACTTTGTAGATGTGATTATCCAGGTTGGTGCCGTATAATCATGAGGGTCCTTATGAGAGGGAGGCGGGAGGGGGAGGGTCAGACTCAGAGGAGATGTGACAGGAGGCAGAGGTTAGAGTGACACAGGGTAACAAGCTGAGGAGTACAAGTGGCCCCTAGGAACTAGAAAAGGGAAGGAATGGACCCCTCTCCCAGAGCCTCCAGAAAGAATGTGGTCCTACCAACATGTTGATTTTAGCCCCATAGACCCATTTTGAACTTCTGACCTTCAGATCTGCAAGATAATAAATGTGTTGTTTTCAGCTGCTAAGTTTATGGTGGGTAGGTACAGTAGCAAAAGGAAATGGATCCAATTTCAAAATTATGTTATTTAATGAAAAATATGTGTAGTGCGGGGCCCCATTCTACCCCTGTACAAGTAACAATTCATCATTTCATCCCTATAAGAATTCTTCACAGTAAATACTATTACAATCTTCAGTTTCCATATCAGGTCGTTTAAGTACAGAGGCTTTAAGTAACCTGCCTTGGGTCACACCACTCTAAATGGCACAGTCAGGACTTGAATCCAGGTCATCTGGCTTCCGGGGCGATGCATTTCTGCTCCAGTTGGTTTCCTGACATTGGGCTTTGTGACTTGAACAAGATCGCTGCCTTTCTGAAGCCTGGAGGGTCATGTCTGGCCTTCAGGGCTCTCACCACTGGTGGGACCCCGTCCCGTGCTGGTGGGCCATGAACAGTGCTCAGGAGACCTCAGAAACCACTAAGTCAATATGGAAACTACTATTTAGCTTCTCTTTATGAGTGAAAAGACAGAGGTAAAGAGATACTCAATCTTTTATTTTCATTTTATAATATAACCCAATACTTTTCAGAGAGATACCATTCACATGTCATACAATTCACTCTTAAAATATACAATTTGCTGGGGTTTAGTACATTCACAAGGTTATGTAACTGTATCCACTAATTTCAGAAAATTTTCATTATCCCCAAAGAGAAACTCCATCCTTGTAAATAGTCACCCCCAGTGTCCCCTTACCTCCAACCGCTGAAGCAACTCATCTGCTTTCTCTCGCTATGAATTTGCATAGTCTGGACATTTTATATCAATGGAACCATACACAAGGTGACGTTTTGTGCCTGGCTTCCTTTATGTAGCATGATGTTTTCAAGCGTTATCTGTGTCATAGCGTGCATCAGTACTTTGTTCCTTTTTGTGGCTGAATAATATTTCATTGTGTGCCTATGACACAAATGTGTTTTTCCATTTATTAGCTGGTGGACATTTGAGTTGTTTCCGCTGTTGGGTGGTTACAAACCAAGCTGCTGTGGACAGTCACATAATCAATTTCACCATGCCTAGTTAGAAGGGACAGGCAGACAGGACCCAGGAGCTTCGAGGACCCCACTGGCAGAGCCCGTTAGAGAACTGCTGTTCTTACAGCTCGCATCCCTGCAGGGGGATGCCAACACCCCATCTAGAGACATACCTCAGGATTCACGGAGTGTGAGTCCACCTGGAAGGCTGTCATGTTTTCTGTCCTGAAGGGACCACGGAAGAGCCAGGAGCAGGCCATTGCCACTCTGCATCTCCCTCACATGCCATAAGAACCTTCCACCTCTCTGAGCTTCAGTTTCCCCATCTCTAAAAGGAAAGGTTTCATGAAACAGGGGAGCTGATACTGGCAGAGGGAACAATGTCACCATCCTCAGTCCCAAGCTAACATGCTATTACAGCTATTATTTATGCTAGATCCACTGATATGCATTATACTGACTTACGATGTCCAGTGTATGTGGATTATATGCACTAAACAAAATGCTGGTATCTTTTAAATGTCATATGGTATGTAAATATTTATGCCATTTTTTTTTACCTTTACTTTGAATATTAGAATCACGCAATGCTTCTTAGAATGGGGAAGGGAGGGGAAGAAAAGAGTTCTGTCCAAAAGCTCCAGCAACCTAGGCTTTGTATACGTGGTCTCGTCAATAACAAAGCAAAGCTACTGAAAACTTTCAAAATAATAAGGAAGGGATTGCATCACATGGTTACTGAAAGCTCTTCCAAGTTCATGTCTACATCAACGCTAACTTCTTGTGACCTCTGAGGAGGCATGCACCCCATGCCTTAATGTGAAGCCAAGAGTCCCAGGGTTGTGGCCACATGCACCCCCCATTGCGCAAGTGTACCCTAAAGGACAATTCACCCCGCAGCTTTGCCAGGGACAGCAGCACAGTAACACCCATTTCAGTAACACATTGAGTAAACGCTGTTTCCATTGCAAATGCAGCGGCAGGAATGAGTGAGGCAGTGGCCTTTTCCTGCCCTGATGCAGGTTAAAAATATCGTCTGCTTCCTTGCTAGCTCCCATCTTAGCCCCATAGACTTAAAAATACACCCATCAGTGGCTCTGCATTTGAAAATGGATTTTGTGCCTGATAATTATGATGCATTTAAAGGGCAAAATTAGAAAGCACAAAATTAGTCTGGCAGGCTTAATTAGCCCATTCTTTTTTTTTTTTTAATGGGTGGGATTTGGGTAACTGTCTGCTCAAGGGACACAAAGACCCCTAATGGGGTTGGTGGAAATTCACAGACTTCTCTGTCAAACCCGTCACTCAGCAAGCTGGATGGGGGATTAACTGTACACCGAGAAATGTGAGACCCATGAAGCATGAAGATTACACCCTCTTGTCCTCAAGAAAACGACGTGAGTGCGATTACAAACTAATCTATCAACAGATAATAGAGGGTCGTGCACATGACATCCCAGAGGCCTGATGTAATTACAGTGGCAACATGGGTTTATAGGGACAGAGATGAACTCTGCAGTTTGCTGTGTTTGCCTGGATAATGACCGTCCGTGTGTACATCAGGTTTGTTTGCCCTCCAGCCCTCATCTTGCTAAGGAATTACTGCCTGTCTTCCTCAGCCACTGCTCCCAAGCCTGTCAGCTATTCATAGAGGAGAGCCTTGAGCTGGCGAGGATGGGTTTGGAAACTTCCAAGGACCTTCTCAGTGCCACATGCTGGATCCTGTGTCATTTGATTCCACATCCCTGATAAAGTTATCTTGATGGCTGTGCTGAGCTCTCTGTGCCCAGATGGGTGGATTTGTCCCCAGCATTGAAGAGGGAGTTTTCTCCTTTCAAGTTGCCATGGCCCTTCACAAGTCCTGACAGGCCACAGAAGCTGAGAGGAGGCGAAGTGATCCCAGGTATGAGTCATCAGGATGACTCAGATGTGTCCCTGTCCTTTTTTCAAGCTGTGGGTTTCTCCATAACAGAGACTGTGTTGTTCTTTTTGCAGCCAGATCTAGAAGCCCTGAGCAAACTGAAAAGGAGGCTTTACTGTGCTGTATCCATTAGACAGACCCAGGATGGGCCGCCCCTACTGCCCGCCCCATGGGATTTTCTGAAACAATCCACAGCAGCCGCAGTGCTGTGGAAAGGGCTTCAGATCTGAGTATGAATTCAGAATCTGAAGACCTGGATGTTCCAGGCAAGATCCTTCACCTCTGGAACTTACAGAATTGCTGTCAAATTCATTCATTGAAGAGAGGAGTTCTCAGCGAGGGGTCATGGTGCTCCCAGGAAGCCTTTGGTCATGTCTGTGGACAAATTTGATTGTCACAACAGGTGCCACTTTTACCATCATTATGTGGCATTAAGGTAGGCTGACCAGAGGGTACCATTCTAAATGAGACAGAAAACAACAGTACTGTCCCATTTCAAACGGTATGTCTAGTCAGCCTATATTTGGGGTTATGGAAAAATCCTTTGAGTTGTTAATAGTCAGTCAAAATTCAGGTGTTCATTTTCAACATTTCAAAATCTTTATTAAAAAAAAAAGGTGTATAACCCCCAATTATGGAGACGGAGAGATGAGGGACAGAGCAGGGAAACCATGACCCTGCTATCTTAACACCACCAATGTTATATATTTTTAACCTGATTAACATGTCTTCATGATACTGTTTGGCCATTTCCTTCCAAAGAAAGCCAAAACAGACAACAAAACAAAACAAAATAAACAAACAATTAACAGGAACAACACAAAGAGTAGGTCTCTAGAAAAGGGTCTAAAAGATTTCAGTTTCTACAGCCTAGTGATTGGAATTTCCCCAGCTGTGAGCAGAATGGCATTGCCCAGAGTCTGGTCAGACGACAAAAGGGGAGCCTCAACCAGGAGTCTCAAAGGACAGAAACAGAAGCTGTGCGGTAAGACGCACTCTGGCATACCTCGGAAGGGAGAGGAAAATCAGGAAAGTCTGATTAGGAATCCCCTGGGGTGTCATAACTCCTTGCAGTAACACCTTCCCTCTATACAGTCATATCTGCCCTGCAGCCTAGGAGGGCTTTAAATGCGGCCCAACACAAATTTTTAAAACATTGTGAGATTTTTTTTGCCAACCTTTACTTATTTATTTTTTAGCTCATCAACTATCATTAGTATTAGTGTATATTTTCTGTGGCCCAAGGCAATTTTTTTCCCAATGTGGCCCAGGGCAGCCAAAAGGTTGACACCCCGCTCTCCAGCAAACAGGGCTCCCTCACCCCTTGAATTTGCAACACAAAAAGTAGTAGAGGAGAAGACAAATTGCATTCAGATCGCCTGTGAGGAAGGGGGAAGACATCAGCAAAGCCACACCATGGGATAAAGAGAGTCCAGGCAATGCTCAAAAGACGGCCACACACCAGGTTTTTAGGGTGCTTGATTTACCATTCAAAGGAACACAGCTGTGAGGAGGGGACCTGGCTCCCAGCCAAGGAGGGGAGAGCAGGGGTGAGTGTGAACAAGGAGGAAGAGGATTGTTTGTAGACTAGACTATTAAGTTGACGTGAAAATAGTTCCCCTCATTCCTCCCTGCATAAAATAGTTGTCTATTCCAGATGGATCACCACACATTCCCAGAGAGAGCCCTTACGTGCTGTTTATGTAGTGTGCTAATTGCAGTAATGGAACCCACCCCGAGTCTTGCTCAGCTTCAGTCCAGTTTCCCTCATAAGCTTCCTTAGTCGCAGCCTTATTTGTGGATCTTTCTGTCAGCCCCCAACAATGAGCAGTAGAGGGAAATATGTAATTATTCATTTTATTGCTATTGATGCAGCCAACGCTGAATAGCCATTGCTGCCCCAGGCTTTTGGACAGTGGGGATGCCATCCAAGTGGACTGGTTCTGTCTGGAGTCAGAATGACCTCCTTTCAGGATGGGATGTGAGGCTCACTGTCACCAGAGCATGGCCTACAGAGTCTCTGGGAGCCCCTAAAATAGAGCCTGGCACATTGGCATTCAATATCGACTTGTTGGTTGCCTGACTGAATGAATGAACCTCAATCAGGGCCTTTATCTGCTGTATTATATTGTAGATTGGTTTGGGGTCAAGTTCATATTGTCATAGGGAACTGTTGTATTAGTCTGAGATGGATCTCATTTTTATCCTAAAATTAGCATCAGAACTAATACCCCATGTTAACTAGCTGTCCGTAGCTTGATGAAATACACCTATCATTGCAAAAAGGTCAAGGTCAACCAAACACACAGTGTGCATGCCTTGTGACCATCAACCTCTTGAGACTGTGTCGTCAGTCTTGCTCATTGGTGCTTCTTGTTCAACATCCTCTTACACCTTTAGCTCATCAAGTCCCCATTCAGACCATATTTTAATGCAAGGACCGGTTTTTCCCAATCTGAGAACTTGGTTCCTATTTCTCATGGCTGCTGTAATAATTTATCTTAAACTTAGTGGCTCACAACAACACACATCCATTTCCTTACAGTTCTGGAGGTCAGAATTCCAGCATGGGTCTCATTGAGCACACATCAGGTGTTGGCAGAGCTGCCTGCCTTCTGGGGGTCCTAAGGGAGAATCTATTTTCTTGCCTTTTCCAGGTTACAGAAGCTGCCCACATGCTTTGACTCCTGGCTCTTTCCTCCATCTTCAAAGCCGGCAATGGTGAGTCTAGATTCTTTCCACATCATACTACCCTGACTCTTTCTTCTTTTGCCTTCCTTTGCCCTTTCAAGAACACATGTGATTACACTGGACCCACACCTATAATCCAGGATAATCTCTTGACCTTAAAATCAGCTAATTAGCAAACTTAATTCCATCTACAACCTTAATTTCTCTTTGCTTATGTAACCCAACATAGTCACATCTTGGGATCATTATCTGCTGATCATACTTATAGTTCTTCTGGTGGTCTATAAGTCATCTCCTCTAGTTGGCCAATGCCCAGCTAATCTTTTAGGTAACATATTTTGAGATAATCTTGGATACTGGAACTTTTCTGCTCATAGATAGAATGCACACACACACACACACACACACACACACACTCACTCACTCACTCACACTCCATCTATCCATCCATCCATCCGTCCGTCCATCCGTCTATTCATCCATCCATTTTAGTCTTATAGAGTAGACCCGAACTAGAATTCAAATTCTGTGAGAAATATAGCAACTATGGGCTGTATTCTGAGTGCTTAGTGCAGTGCTTGGCATTATGCAAGCACTAAATAAATATTTCTTGAATAAATCTATCAAAATAGGTTCCAATCTAGGAATGGTATAAAAATATAATGCCTGGGCTCTGGAGTCGGATTCAGGGTTCATTTGCTGCTAACTACTTAAGAGGTCTATAATTCTGTCGGGCAGCCTCCGTGATTCTGTCTCTAAAGTGAAGATAAAGTCATCTATGCAGTCGGGCTGCTGTGAGGATGAGAGTATGTTTAGTAGAAGGTCTGGGATAGAATAATGCAAAGGCCAGTGCTGCCTTTCTTCCAACTCGCAGTTACCATCTTGGACAGTAGAACAGACACAGAGGTAAACACGTGTCTCCATGTTAAATGCTTTGGTGGAAGTGCGTTTATTAGGAGACGAAATAAGAAACGGCCAGTCCCAGCAGCCATACCAAGGAGGCTTCATAGATGTGTTAATACTTGAACTGAATCTGAAATGAGGAGTAGGTATCACAACAATGGGAGATGGGAGTAGGGGAAGGCATTTCAGAAGAGGGAATAACATGAACAAAGTTTCAGAGGCAAGGAACAACCTGGCCTATTCAGGGAGCTATAGGCAGCTTTATAGGGTTAGAGTAGGGGGAGCAGTGGGGAGCAGTGGGGAGCCCAGGGTACGACAGGCAGTGGAACTGGAATGAGGAGAGGGAGGAGGGCTTGCGAATGGGCAGTGTTCTGTGCTAAGGCTCTGGGATGGCTTGAGACGGCCATTGATAGGCGGGGTATACCGCAAATGGTTAGTCCTTGTTTCCATTCTAGGCTTTTTCTTTCTCACTCATGCCCACAAACTGGCACACACATACGGTGGTTTTGCAAAAAAGATACATACATTTGGGACATGCACATACCATATACCTGCTGGGTTGACAGAGGTGTTTTGAACCTGTACCCTGTGTACATACAAGCTCATAGTTTATGCACACACTTAGAGGATATATACCCAAAACGAAAGCATCACTGACCATGTCATCAAACATGCATGTACACCTGAGCACATACATGGAAGCATGCAAATACGCATGTGCATATTGATGGTGTTTATATACAGGCATATTTGATCAGGCAACATGCACCCAAGGTGCTAAACACACAGACACATGAAGAAAGCACACACCCACTTCTCCTGTGTACAAGCAGGATACTCACCACGCACAGCTTCCTACACACTTCCTAAGTATGTCCACCCTCAAACACACATCCATACTGAACATATACCCACACAACACACACACACTTAACCATACACACACAGACCCCCTCATTTCTTTCTGCAATGTGTCTGAGTTCCAAAGCAGACGATCGTTCATCCTGAGGGACATTGTGATTATTGTCTCAGGCACAGCAGGCAGAGAAGCCCAGAGACCTGCTTAGGATTCCACAGTTGATGTCTACCTCACTCCCCCTGAGCCAGAGGTGTGCAGAAAATCAGTGCTTTAGTTTGCCCAGAGCACCCAGCTCCAGTTCCTACCAGCCCAACCCCACACAAGTCTCCACAGCCTGTGACAACTGGATGCCGTCCAAAAGCCTTGCTGGGTCTTTTGCAAGAGTTCTCCATGTGCGACACGCGGCCTCGCCCTCCCTTCCAAACTGAGCTGGCAGGGGGCCAGGCCACCCCAGGTTGGAAGGGGGCAGAGAGCCAAGTGCTCAGTGGCTCCCAGCACCGTGGGTCCCTCATCAGCTGCTCTCCTGGGGGCCCTGTTTGCATGATGAGCCCAGCCAGCCCCTGAGCTCTGCAGAGAGGAGCCCCGCACAACATCTGCTTGGCCTATCTGGGGCTAGTCAAGCACAGCTTCCTTTTCTGCCTGCACTCATCTAGAAATTGGGTTCCAATGAGCTGGAACCTTGTGCTTTCGCCTGAAGTTTTGACAAGTTGTTGTTTCCTGGCAGCAGCCCGAATGGAGCTATGACCTCCATCTGGGTTAATGAGTGGAAGACTTACCAAGTGCCTATCATACTGTCGCAGTTCACTCGCCTTGTTTCAAGGAGCTTATCGACAAGGTCGTGCCTCAGATTGGGTGTATGGTCTCCTCCTTGGAGAATATTTCATGCTCTCCATCAGAGTGAGCCTCAACAGATGGAGCCCAAGCCCCTCCTCTTTGTTACAAAAGTAGGGAAATGACAAGAACAGTGCAGTGTAGCAGAGGGAGGTTAACAATGTAACTCAGATGTTATCCAGGCCCCCACTCCCAGGAGATTTCATTTAAATTAGTCCAACCCCTAATTTCACAGATTTTCAGAATCCAGAATTGTCCCCACAATTGCTGTGAATCCTCCCAACAATTATTTCCTCGCATTTCTCCCAGCTTCTGAGCTCACAAGAACCTGAATGTGGCTTCAACTTCTATTCTCAGCAAGCTGACCAAGAAAGAAGCACATATTTAAAGGGATTTTCAGAAAAAATCCACTCATCTGAAAAATCTTTAAGTATAGTGGCTTAAACTGAATGATCGATCACAGGAAAGGGTACATCACAGGGGCATATGGCTGACCAGCTTTAGTGCCAGAATCACTTCCCCATCTTCCTCTTCCTTCCCTCCTTAGAGTAACACACAAAGCTGTCCCTGTCTCCATCGACCTGCTCACATTCAGGCCCAGAAAGATAGTTCCCATTCTCTACCCCAAAGAGACCTTTTGAATATTCTTCTCTTCTAAGAGTGGGTGTCTGCCCAGTATAAAGTCTCATGACAACTGCCAAGAAATGAAAATATTCTTCATAACATTATATAATAAAGCTGTAAGTTCAGCAGAGACATTCCTTAAACAAAAGGTGAATAAACATCACAAAAGTACACTCCCATAGTGAGAGGACCTTCAATATTAGAGAGAAGCCTGACAGCTGTCCAGCCAAATAAAGTGAGATTATAGGAATGAGTGCCCAGTCTGACTCTTGTTTACCCAAGCAATGGTGAGACAGCTAAAACTCAAGTCAGAAGCTGGCGCCTCTGATTGGGCCCCAGAAAATTTCTCTCCAGCCAGGGTCTGGACCTTTGTTCTAGGCTGACAACACAGGCCTGAACTCCAAACACCCACCCCCACCCGCAAGAGGGGGAAGCAGGGGCAGAAGCAGGGGCAGAAGCAGGTTACGGGCCTGCTCTGAAGACTTGACTGGGGGCCATTCATACACAGGAGGGCTTCTTTTCAACAAAGTCTGCTTGTTTCCCCCAACAGCCCTGGGGACTCTGTGCCAAGAGAGAATGAATGACTCACTGGCTCCCAGGCTTTGCCTTGCTCTGGGAGACACTCAGCCAGGGTCCTTCTCCCCACAGAGCCTGAGAGCAGCTGCTGTCTGGCTGCAGATCAACGCGGGCTCTGCAGAATGAGCTGAGAGGGAAACACAAGGGAAGGCTCCATGTGAAGACTCAACCCTAGTGCAGGATTCCCCTGCCCGTGTTTGTTGAGTTCCCTCAAGAGTTCAACCATCATCACTTTAAACACAAACCTGATCTCTCTCCATGGGTCCACGCCACTGGAAATCTCTGAAAGTAATGGCCAACCATGAATGTAAACATATGGATCCTGTGCTAGATGGTCTGATGAACATCCTTTTCCATTTTTTTTTAGAAACTTCCAGAAGAGCTCTGTCGATAGGAGACATTTCTTTATTCAGATTGGTCAAGATCAATTATAAACGTCAGTTAAATACCTTCGTTAGTGGAAAACTGGATAAAAAGTCAACCAGTTGGCCTGTTTGCAACTTTAGAGTCATCACCTATGGGATTAAGACAACACTGATCTCACACAATCTTTGTGAGGATTAAAACAAAGAAACAGTAACTACCACGGCAGATGATTACTCCTGGCTAAGTGGTACTAATAGTGCTTTACAGATTTTATTGCCATCATTTCCATCACAGGGCTTCAGGAAGTCTCCGTATCTTCATACGCATTTTGAAGAAACTGAGACTTCAAGTTTACACAGTTAATAAATATATGACTCAACAAATTAGTAGGGCAATAATTATAGAGCAAAGGGAAGATGTTCAGTCAATTTAGAGACCCAAAGGTGTTTTAGTGGTTTGTGAGCACATTAGGAGCACATGTATCAATGAACAATGAGTATGCTAATTATAAAGCTAGTTTATCTATTCATTAAAAACAATTTTCATTTGTCCTCAACCCTATTAGTCCCAGGGCACGTTATTTCCTAAAACAGAAAGTTATAAACCCACAGGTAATCTTGATTGGTTTGTTTCGTGTTTCCTCCCAATAAGGGAGATGGGACTTCATCATCCCATGCTTTCTGTTGGGGCTAGAAATAAAATTGGTGACCAAAGGAGACCTGGGACTTAAATCTGGGGCAATTTCATCTACCTTAGCATTATTGGCATTTAGACCAGATCATTCTCTTTTTTTGTAGAGTTTGTAAAATATAACTTTATTATTTCTTCATAAAATAGGATGGGCTTCGTCAAGCTGTGTTATACAAACCCCAGTTTGTTGGGGGAGCCTGCTCTGTGCATTTGAACAGTGTTTAGCAGCATCTATGGCTTTGACCCACTGGATGCCAGTAGCAGCCCCCAATTGTAGGTGTCAGTACAGAGGAATCTAGAGGTGATGTCTGAGTGGAGGTGGAGGCCCTGGTAGAACTAGCCAAGAAAAGCTTATTGAGGGGTGAGGCTGGGGTCTTTGGAAACATAACTCAGAGGCAGAGGGACCAGCATGACCTAAGGCATGGAGGGAAGTATGATCCTGATTTGGGGTCTAATACAGACCCTTAACATTCTTATCAGAGCTCTGGATAAAGATGGAAGGTCCCATTGTTCAGTGAGCAGTTGACATGGTACAGGAAGGAATGGCAGAATCTGTATTCCAGGTTTAGACGAACTAGAACCATGGGTCAAAATGTCAATGCACTAACAGAACCAAATGCAAAATAATGCATTGTGGTTAAAAAAAACAACAACCCAACCATTATAACAGGGAAAAGCTGTCTGAAAAGCAAAAAATGTTAGAAAGCTTTGGGTGTAAGTCAGTACTTCTCACTCTCATTCACACATAGGAATCTCTAATCTCTGGAAGGCTTGTTAAAGCTCAGATCCCTGGGTCCCACACCCAGAGTTTGTGATTCAGGAGGTCTTGGGTGGAGCCAGAGAATTTTTACTTTGAACTAGTTCTATGGTGGTGTTGATACTGCTGGTCTGCAGAGTAATCTCTGAAAACCATTGGTAGAAGCCTCACTTTCCAAAGCTGTTAATAGCAATGGGGGTCAAATGAATAGAAACATAGTGTCTAGTACAAGGAGTTGAGAACCCCGGCACTCAGACAAGTGTTGGCAGCGCAGGTCCAAGGCTGAGAGCTATTTTTTTCAGAGGATCCTTGGGAAGCTGGAATCTGTTCAAAGACAAGGGAAGAAACTAGATTATATGAGAAGTGGTTGAAGAATGTGGGGTGTTTGGCTGAGAAAATAGAAGTTATGGGAAGAATCTGGAGCTGCTTCAAATAGCTGAGGGGTTGTATTGAGAATAATAGATTTGATTCACTTTTTGGTTCCTGAAGGTCAACCACATTAGTTCAAGATAAGGAAAGACAGGGAGAGGAGTGTCAGACAGAGGTTTGGGTTCAACAGAAAGTGGAATCTTGTAATAATTATAGTTCTGATGTAGCATGGTAAAGTAGAAATACATTGTGAGTCTTGTATATGTTTTTAAATAATCTAGCAGCCATAACATAAAAAGTATAATGTTTTTTAAAAAGGTGAAATTCATTTGACCTTTTCATTTAACCTAATATTTACAAACTTCACTTTGACATGTAATCAATATAGAATTTGTTAATGAGAGAACTTACAACCTTTTGTTTACACTAAGTGTGCTAAATCTAGGGTGTACTTTACACTTACAGTTCATATCTATGTATCAAGTGCTTTGTTGTCACACGTGGCTCCTGACTACCATGCTGGACAGCCTAGTTCTGTTGAATCAAGAATTAGTCACCACAACATGAATGATTCCTAATTTTAATCAGTTTAGTCTGCTTTGTAACTCTCTTTTGGATTTAATGACATTCATGGCCACATATATATTTTTATTTTAAATGAAGATGAGCATTCTATAAGTTTTTTGTATGATTTTTGAGAATTTCATAACATGCTTTAAGTTATTTGGAGGTGGCCAGGGACTCCTTAAATAGAGATGGTATCAGGACTCTTGCTTATAACTGACAGGGGACTCAATTCAACCTAGTGTAAGAACCATACCAAAATAATGTATTGGCTCACATTTTGAAAAGTCCATTGGTGGCACCGGTTTCTGGCATGGCTGGATTCAGATATGTCAATAGTGTCACCAGGAACTCGTTCCTCTGGCTCC